>VZTD01001045.1:4215011-4495965 GCA_013397725.1 Rhagologus leucostigma
CCCCTCCGAGCGCGTCCCCGCCGCGGCCTACGAGTCCCAGGATGCCGCGGGGCCGTGCGCGCCCCCGGCCGCGCAGCCTGGGCGGGCGCTGCTCCGCCCGCACCCGCGGTGCCGCCCTCTCCCCTCCGGTCGGAGAGAGCCACAGAGTCGTGGAATCGTGGAGTCAGCGAGGTTGGCAGAGCGTTTCAACATCGCCAAGTCCAACCGTCAACCCAGCACTGCCCCTGTAAGCCCGAAACCGCATCACCCAGCGCCGGATCCTGACGCTTCTTGAACACCTCCAGGGATGGTGACTCCACCTCCCTGAGCAACATATTCCAGTGTCTGACCAGCCGAACTGAAAATTTCTTTCAAATATCGATCTGGGTGTAGTTTTTTTATTTCTTTACGGGGCTCAAAGAATGCATAGGTATCAATTTCATTGTGAATATGAAAGAATTAGTCGTGAAATGCCTTCACAGATCTCATCTTTCAGTCCTTGGTTTATAATGTTTTCCATCATAATAATAGCTCTCTCTCACTCTAAAGAAAAATGTTTTCCCACCTCCCAGATCTGGATTTGTTCACGGAATTTGTAGAAATTTTTTCCAACTTTGAAATTCTTACGCAGTAAGACCATGAAAAAATTTGTGAAACTGGTGTCCACAGGCTGTGTTATTTGAAAGCCTTAAAATGATTCCTTGACATGGTAGCCCTTGTTAGAATTTAAGAGTAACTTAAATAAAATTTAAATAAATTCAAGGTGAAATACAGGACTTTAAATTTCAGTATTGTCAAATTGAGAAATTTCGAGGTCAAAACATTTCTAAGGTTGCCTTTAGAAGGCTTGTTTATTCAAAACAGGCTGTAACAAAAAGGCATTTTGTTGAAAAATTTCAATGTGATAGATAATGCCACATACATCAGACTTCATGTGGAATGATGTTGGATGCCATTGTTATGCAGAACTGGGTAAGTGGAGATACTTTGGGAAGGACATCTCTGTTGATTCGTAGTTATTTATCCAAAAAGCTCCTTTTTTTTTTCTGGACTTGGAAATCGGTAGCCTGTGTTAGAACGCAGGTGTAATTCACTTTTGAAGGTGTGGCCTGGTAGTGAAATTCTGAAATGCTTTATTGCCAGTAAAACGTACATTGCAGTAACATACCAGAGAAAGACCTGTTTATACACCCTCCACAAAGAGAAAGGAGAAGAGAAAGCCTGAAACCAACACAGATTATCAGATTTCCTGCTAGAAAAGTCCACTCAGGTATAAAGCATTTTGAATGTTCCAGTAATGTTGAGGGTTATGTTACACTAATTGTGTCAATGGTTGCATTTAAGTACAAGCTGGTTTTAATTTCTTGTGTGCATTTTAGCATGATGCACTCGAAGGTTGATAATTCTTTTTTTTGCTTCTTTCCAGCCTTGTCTAAAATGATAAAAGATGCTGTGGTTCTTCAGCTCTGGGAGAAGGACAGGGATTAATACGGTGCTAAACTCAGTAGCAACAAGATGAAAAGAGGATTTTTGGTCAAAACAAGAATAGAGAGGGAAAGTTAATACAGAATAAACAATATAGACAATGGAGGAGAGTAAAAACACTCCTGTGGAGGATAATTGTGGAATATTATTTAAGGGTGCACGCATGCCAGTGGAGCTGTGTGGTGACAGATGGCTCAGTGTGAGCTTTGGGGTCTCGGCCAGCTCTCAGGGGGTGGAACACAGGGTGGGAGCCACTGCTCTCCAGCAGTGCAAGGAAAGCTGCAAGGTGCTGTCAAAGGCCAGATCCAGCACTCACAGCTGCCTGGAGCTCCAGCTGTTGGGCTGGTTGTTTCTCAACTTCCTCCGACAGCTGCAGATGGTGAGTATGGGCAGGGGAGGTAGCTGAGGGGCTGGGAGTGCAGAGTTCTGACACTTCCCACTGGGCCATTGGCATACACTTCCCACATGGAACATCCCAAATGGGTCAGATGAGCTCCATCGACTGGCTCACTCGCCACCACGCCATACCTACACTCATGGATCTTCTAAAAATGAGACAACTTTCTAAGGCGGAAAAACCCCTGTATATATTTGGAGTCTTACACAGGGCCTAGGGCAGGTCAAACCAGCTGAATTAGTAAAGCTGAGGTGGACATTTCCATATGAAGTGAAACACATTTGATGTACAGGAATTTTCCCACTGATTTCAGTGGCGGTAGGCTTGGTTCTCGAAATGCTACTGTTAATTAGGTGCTACCCACATCCTGTACAGACAGGTAACTCATGTCAAGCTTTGTTATTGTCCATAATAACATGGTTATTCTAGCAGAGGCCCAAACATTGGGTCATTTTCCTTTTTTTGCACTGAAGTTCCTTGAAAATGGCTGAACTCAAATAATTTAAAATATCCCTTGAGAAGGGTGTGATTTTAAATCAGCTAAGCTGGGTGTCCAGTTGTGAGTATATACCAGTTGAATGGCTTTGCATGTGCAGTTTCTAGCCCACCTGGAGCTATAGGGTATCAGCAGAGGGCTGGCATGTATATGCACAGTCAGCATGCAGGGAATGAGGGACCTGAGGGGTTCAGCAAGCTTCATGGTATCAGTAATGTCATCCTAATGCAGAAGTAGCCCTGAAACCTGTGACTACACAGTACCTCCCAGAGTTCTGCCTTTGGCTCAGATGGAGTCAGGGAAACAGCTGAGCCTTCTGACATGGCTTCTTTGCCACTACCTTGCACTGATCTCCCCTGAGTAGCAGAGCTCAAAAGCACAACCACGTTATCTTCTTTTTTTAAAGAAGCTTAAGAAATTTGTTTCAGTCTATAAACCCAGAATTTATCATCATCCTCCAGTTCGGTATTCTTCCATTCCTGAAACAGCATTTTCACTTGGCCTTGCCTTGCTGCGTGCCAGCTAGAACTCTCCCCATCAGGCTCTGTAGTAATTAGCCACATGGGGCCAAAGTCTTTAGGCTTACTGCCAGCTCAGTCCCTTCAGCTGAACCAGGAATAACATGGGGAAGAAAAAGCAAAAGTCAGAAAACATCAGCAGCAGAGGAGAACACTGGACAATTCATCCACATGTCACCTGTACAGTGCTTTCATCCTCATACCCCATGGTCTTCTCTTCCAGCAACAGATCCACCACCTGTGGATGGTGGATGCTCTGTCTGCTCCTTCACAGAAGCACTGTCAGTGCTTGCATGGCCTCGCTGCTCTGGATTGCTAACAGCCCTAAAGAGCTCTTTAGGGCCATGCTTAACATAGGCAAGCCCTTTTGCTGACCTTGCTTCATTCTGAGGCTCCCTTGCCAGCTCAGGATGAAGGTAGCTCCCCTTTACAGCTGGCTTGTTCCTGTTCCTCCAGTGTTGAGTCATTAGTTAAAGCTCACTACAAAGCGGATCTGAGTGGGGTTTATCTGAGTGGAGTCTCACATTGCCTTCCTGCTTTGATAATAACCAACTCCATTGACTAATAATAGATGAATGATGAGGTGATGCTGTGGCAGCATTTCCACCCAGTAACATCTGCCCTGAAGGGTTAGCAAGTAAATAAAAAATAGAACTGTGTTTATGGATGTTGTCATGTCTCTTTCCAAATATTTTCCTTTCTAGACTAAACAACTCTCTCTACTTGGAAGCTCGTGGGTTCAAGGGTCTTGTTGCAATCTCTCCAACTTGTTTACATCTGTATTTAAGTGAAGGGCTCAACAGCTGACAACTGCTGTCTACTTTACCAGTACTGGCAGCCGTATTTATATTTACTGTGTTTTATCATAAATACTTTCACTGATACGATGCAAAATGGCATTTTTAAAAACTGCTTCATGCTGTTGATTCTACTTCTATAGTTTTGTTGTCTAGTCTGGTATTTACCCAGTTTATGTGCTGGTACCTTTCTCTTTGACAATGTCTTGTCCTTGAGTGTATTTGCTGTGTTAATTACTACCCTTTTCTGTAAATTGTCAAGATCCTGCAAAGCCAGATTTGGTCCTTCAAAAATATTGGTGCTCTGCACATTTCCTCACATTAAGACAATGTTATCATCTTTGGATGAAGCAAGCTCGACAGAAAAACATTTAGGCAAAATTATGAGAACTTCAGGTTTTGTTTATTTCAGGAACTCCAGCGGGTCAGAGTTTCATTTTCCTGTATTTTTGTTTCATTTCTCTTATGTTCTCCTTATTCTACGGGAACATGGGTTAGCGAGCTGATAGAAGAAATGAGGAAGACTATGAGGCATACTAAAAGTACTAAAAGTCAGTTTTCATAGTTATGTCTGCCAAAGTTTTACACCAGTAGATAAGCCTATTAGTACATTTTATAGCATTTTTATTGCCATTGATTATCTGTTGTGCCACGCTTGCTATTTTAACAACTGTTTAATGTCAGATGACTCATTGTTTTCAGCCATATGGGAGGAAAAATAAAAAAAACCCACATTTACTGAGTATATCATATGTGTATGCTATGTGGAGTGTTCTAGGAATGGAAGAAGTCTAAGGAAGAACTTCCTGGAATCTGGAAAGGGCAGATGATAATACCACTTGGGAATCTTCCAGTGAGGAAGAGAAAAGCCATTCCAGAGTTTGTGGTGAGTTTGGGTAAAATGCTCTGTGGTATTCCACTGTAGTTGTGATTGCATACATCATTCAAAGGAAATAAACACAACTGTGAAAAGCAGCTTCTCTGATTATGCTGATCTCTTGCCTGAAAAGTCAGGCGAAGTGCCTCATTATATCTAAAGTCTTTAAAAAGAATTAATTCCCTGGAAGCACATTAGCTGCACATGCATTTTAGATTGAACTATCACCCTTCTATTGACGTATTAAAGCAAATAAAATTATCTTAAAAAATAGAAATGTTTAGATCTTGCATTTCTGTTTGTTCAGTGGGCAAAACTCTTATTACAATATTTTAAAATCGCTTGCCCAAATATTAAGTTGTTATATTCTGTAATACCCTCATGTTTTGTCTTCCTGCTATTTCTCTGAATAGAACCTTTATCTTGTTTCAGGGATTGAAAGTACACAAAGTACACTGGTTCGCCAGAATAGTACAGTGAGTTTGCAGGAGGCTGGACTGTTGCAGCAAGTTTCCAGATCATCCAAAGGTCTGTCACATAATTTTGACCAAGCCAAGGTGTTGACTAGTTGGTCACTGAATGACCTCATTTTTTTTCTGCACTGCTCGGGTACCTGTGATCAAAAACTCCTAAAAATTAAACACATGTTCAGCTGAATATGGATCTGTAGCAAACACCATTCTGGTTCAGACAGATGTAGTGTCAGAAGCAGATGTGCGTGATGTAAGTGCACAGCAGGTATATATGATACTTCTCTCTGATGAGGAGAAGCTCCTGTAACTGGGATTGTTTAGCCTGAAGAAAAAGAAGCTCAAGGAGGACCTTACTCCTCTCTACGACTACTTGAAAGAAGACTGTGGTGAGGTGGGCATCAGTCTCTTCTCCCAAGTGGCAAAGTATAGGTCAAGAGGAAATGGCCTCAGGTTGCACCAGGTGAGGTTAAGATTGGATATAATGAAAAATTTCTTCACTGAAAGGGTTGTCAGGCATGGCACAGGCTGCCCAGAGAAGTGGTTGAGTCACCACACCCCATCTGGAGGTATTTAAAGGACGTATAGATGTGGTGCTTAGGGACATGGTTTAGTGGTGGACTTGGCAGTGCTGGATTAATGGTTGGACTTGATGTTAAAGATCTTTTCCAACCTTAACGGTTCTATGATTCTAAGAATTATCAGCTTTATCTGTTTGGAACCCTGTAGGAAACCGAGGGGTTAAAACTTCCACAGGCAATGATGGATTTGATCTAAACCCTTGGAGGGAACTCAGGTTGATGTGATGACAAGATATATAGACCCCAAACAAGAGAATCACAAACCTATACTCCTATAACCATAAATAAGAAAATACACTGAGTGATTTGGTGGAGGGTTTTAAGTATAGTAATGTGATTTTATAGTTTAAGTTAAGAATTTAGATGTTATAATAGAAGTATATGGGTGTACGTGACTTAGCAGATAATTTGTAGAAAATAGACGCATTGCAGTAAAAGTTACCAAAGATTATAGGTTATCAAGTCAAAACAAAGTTTTGTGTTAATGGCTTATTGGACCAGAAAGTTATAAATTGCCATGTAACCTTGAAACTCGTGACTATCTTTCATATGGCGATTTGTTACTAAGCTCCACAGACTCTGAGACTGATGCCTTGTTTGTTATTTTAAGTAATAAATCATGTATAACTGTGATAGTCCCATCTCTTTAATAAAAGGTCAGGCCTAAAAGAAGTACAGAAGCGGCGAAAACCTTACAGAACCCGGTTCCTTATGTGCCACGCTCCTGTTCACAGAGCTTGGAAACAGCGGTTTACACTTTGCATTTTGGTTTGCAGAAGAAGCGAGAGTGCGTATTGGTCCATGGTCCTGTTTCATTCATTGTGCCAGGACCTATTCCAAGGACTGTGTTATGGCTGTGGGTGGGACTGGGGAGATCTCTTGGTTTGTGTTACTTGCAAAGTGCTGTTAAGTGTGATGTGCTAAATACTGAAAAATAACATTGACGTTTGCTTTAGAATCTGGGTATTTAGTAGAAGAATTTAGTTTATGATTTCATGTAAAGCCCACATGGCTTGAAAAGTCTAACGTCAGAATTCTTTGTTGACATTATCTTTATTGAAGCATGGATCTTTAGCTTGGTTCACCATAAAGTGAAGCATTTTATTTATGATAATAGACAGTTTAGGGCTATAGGGGCATTATAACGTTGCTGGTGTAGATACAACTTTATCAGAAGATACAAACATGACCCGCAATAGAAACAAACACCAAAGAGAACACAATGAAACGTTCACTGTTTACAAATCACTTCATTACTATAGACACCAAATGGCAGTTACTGTAAGTAAATCAGTTTCAGAGAACTGACCACATTTAGACAGGGAATTGGGAATTTCTGTTTGGGGCTTAATCCACAAATCCTTAGTAGAAAAAAGTTTAATGTCAAGCATTCTTTTCTTATCCACAAAACAATGCTAACCAACAGACCTATCAAAGAATAAGACCAAAGGATATCAACGCCTTTACAACTACTTTTGCAGTTATCTTCTGGATTAGGTACTTTGATGATCTTTTTTTAATACATTTTTAAGAAGGTAAATAGCCCAAAAATCAGCAGCAAAAATATTACAACAACAAAACAAGTAAATACAGTGCCAATGTGTCATGTTGTAGAAGAGAATACAAAGAGGACAAACAATGATAACTTAATCATATAAAATGACACAGGGCTGAAATACAGTGCACTTAAATACCTATGTGACAAAGAATGTTAAATTCTGTACTTAGTATGTAGGTTTTTATAAACATAAAATCTGAAAAGTCTTTGTGCTTAAACTTTTTTTCCTGTTAAACAGAATTAGTTGCTTACTTCCAATACTGCCACTGTAACTGATATTACAACAGATCACAATTTTCACAGACACATCAACATTAAAACATTTACCTATGAGAAAATAAGTCACTTCTCATTAGTTCACAGTGCGAAAAAGTGGTGTACACTCTGTCTTGAGAAAGGCTTTCAGTTATTCATCAAGCCAGTTGCAGAAAAGTCCTGATACCAGATGCAGTGCTAGATTTAAAGAATGGAAAGCAACACATCACATGTTGGGAGGAAAGAAAAATAAATTTCTCGTTTCTTCATGGATATCGTCTAAGTGACCTTCGTCTTCTGTTGTAGAAATGCCTGAGCCCATGTTGCCGTGAAAAATTCATCATGTAATTTTGTTTGCGAGTGCTGTTGAAATCAAAGGGTGGAAGAAGGAAAGAGTGTCAGTTTCTTTTATACATAGTGTAAATTCTTTTGGAGCAGTGAGCTAGTGGGAGTGATTCTTCTTTGTCCTTGCATGACTTTTCAAGTCTGTGCAAACTGGTGTGAAGCATACCCTTTGCTTAACTGCAATGTACAAGGCAATTGAGAATCTGTCCCACTTGGCTTTCATTTACAATTCATTATCTTAGGGAAAGGTTAAGAGCGTTCAGGTAATGAAAACTGGTGCTGCCTAGGGCCAGATTCACTAAAACTGTATGCACACTTCGTAGCATTTCTCTACGGGGGTTTTGTACTCCAGTTATCCTTCTGTCTTTGATCATTAACTGCTGTATCTCGAGAACAGAAGAAAAGCTTTACTGCACTTCATTATCTTCTACTTTTACCGTATAGGAAGTGAAGTACAACACTTTTATTCAGATTAATGTTTCCCTCCCCTATGCACCCTTTTCCAAAAGGAAAGGAAGATCTGGGAAATAAGCATCATCATGTCTGGGAGGAGACCAAGCAAGAGAGCCCATCTGCAGCCGAATTTGAGAAGGCACCCTTGTTTGGAAGACCTACCTGGAGGACAAGACCCATCCCACCTAATGCAAATTTCTACTTCTCCCACTGAGGGAAGAAGGAACCCTGAGAAGGCAGATCTGTGAAGACCTGCAGTCAACAAATCTCCCATTTGTGGGTTCAAGGAATGTTTCCACTTGTGAGTTTTGTTTGTGAGTAAGAAATGAATACTCATAATGTAGTAAGTCATACTTTAGTGTAGAAGCTTATTTTTAGTGAATGTGGCCCTTAGGAAAAAGGACTAATTGTATGCTTTGCAAAATAACTATGATTCTCCACAAGCAAAAATAGGTTTTGCTGTAGTATGCTAATTTAACCTAAAACAATCTAACAAAATTATACCCTTTTCTACAGCTAATCTTGAACACAATTGACTAAACTGATTAATAGTTGTCATGTCAAAATCTAGACTATAAACCTCTAAGCAAATCCAAGTCACTTCCTGACTAGTTTTCCAAGGCTTTGCAATTTTTAATTTTTGGGGTTGTTTTTGCCACTGGAATGTACAAACTAGGATGAAATAAAGACCAGCTCCTGGTGACAATGAGAGAAAACAGACGTACACTTGGCACAACTTCTGGCACTGTCACAGTAAGGTAGAGCTCTAGAGCATCCGGCAGTTGAGAGAGGGGTTAATGTTGACTTATTCAACAATGTTCACTTATTCAAGTGAAAAGAGAAGGTCTGTGCTGATTTGTAAGAGTTTTGTGTGAGAGATTGATAGTGGTGAGTTTATGTAACTTTAATGCCATTCGGTAGCTCAAGTGCAAAGCAGTACTGCACATCAGTCTTCATTCTGGTCCTTAAGTTGTCAGGGTGGAATGTCACCCTTGCTCCAATGCCAGGTGTCTCACTGATGAAGGCAGGAGGGAAATTACAACCCCTAACCTGCTCCTGACAGTGGCTGCCATTGAAGCTTGAAGAAGTTCTTAATTTTGCCTTCCCTTTAATTCCCATTGCCTGGGAAGTGGGTGGTTCCTCAGACACAGGGCCTTCAGGGCCACATCCCACCTCTCAGGAGAGCATCCTAACCATGAGCTGAGGATGGAGCACCTATCTGCTGGGAGACAGCTGCTCTGCAGCCAAAATACAGCAGATGGGCCTGGGAGAAAGCACAAGCCCAACTCTGAGCAGCTTTGCTCTGGGTACACGGGACCAGAGCCTGCCAAAGTGTTTGGCTGAAAAAAATTCAATTTCTGGACCTGGTTAGATTTAAAAGTGAGCTTGGCTGTGAGAGCCTCCGCGTGGGCAAGACTTGGACAGATGAGGCACATGCTGAGCTGCAGTCTTTGGCCCAGGAGCCTTTGCCCCATCTCCATCCTGCCTTTGGTCTGCTTATGTTCAGCAACAGCTCAGCAGAGAGGTTCAGGACTCATTTTGGACACTGCTGTGTGCACCTGGCCTCTATTTCACTTCAAATGACCAACCATTTTGTATCTGGCCTTAAAGGGATGGTGAAGATGTTTAAAACAATGAACAAACAAAAAAAAAAAAAAAAAAAAGGAAAAGAAAGATGTGAAAAAAGGAACAAAGAAATTCTTACATAATGCAGAAGAGATTTACTTATTTTATGTATATAATTTTGTTCTATTGGAAGATGATCAAGGTGTTAGAAAGAAGCATATATTTTTGTCTTACACTGAACACCGTAGCAGTGCAGTGTGTGAAAAATAAGAGAAATCTAAATTCTCAGGAACTAAATGCTTTTTTTTTCCTTGCAGTAATGTAGTTCAGACTTGTCCTCACTGACATGAGACAGACTTTCCAACTACTGGCTGGATGCCACAGAAAAACTTGATGCCTACTGTAGAAATGCTATGATTTTCACTCTTTCCATGGGTAAATATGTAGACCCTATGCATTATAGTATTGTATCATATTGCACCACAAAATCAGAGTAGATCTATATTTATTTTTTGGAATTAATTTTATATACTGGTAGGAGGCAAGCACTCTACAAGAGAGATCACTAGTGCTTTATAAAATCACAGGAAGAATTATATAGTATAGTCTGCAAGAGTACTTACATGTTCCTTGCATTTGGTGGATGCAAAAATGCTTTCAATACTATTAGTAGTAATTTTAATTTTTATTTTCACAGACTGATTAAAGGCTTTACCATACTTTTGCTGTTGTTTTCTTGTTCAGAACACCCAAAACGTGCTGGGCAGCATCAAGCTATATTAGGAATAGACTCCCTTCCATGATGGTGTGGTGGGAACTTTTGTTTCAAAATCAGTGGCAACTTGAAGACTGCTTTGTGAGTGTGTAATGGACTGGTCAGCACCTGCTGAGCCTTCTGTCTTTTCTGTGCATTTACTGAACCATCAGTCAATCAGAAAAGCTCAGATCCAAAGTAGTTATCTGTGTATTACTGATGGAGCACAGAGCAAAAAAAACAATTAACAGGAGTGACTACTGCATAATCTGTTTGACAGTTTTGAGTGCACTACTAAAAAGTAAACAGAAGATAATACTGCTTGAATTTGTGTAGGAAACCCTAAAAAACTTTCCAATGAAGTACCTGGAGTTGTGCTAGTTGGATGAAAGCAATATGCAGCCAATACAGAAGACCAAAGACAAAACTATCTAGGGCATGTTCAAAAAATACTTACAATAAAGCAATTTATGAGAAGGAGTCTCTCTGGATCTTTAGTCTTTAGTAGAGCATTATGTTTATTGCATGTTTCCTAAAGCACAATTTGAACTACAGGGCTGCAATTTAAAGTTTATGAAAATGGTACATAGCCAAATGGAATGAAAAATATGCAGTATATAGCCCCAGTATATACTAATATCATTCATTATTTCTGTGTTTTTAATTGACAGGGCACAAAACAGGAACAAAATAGAAACAAAAATATTTGGATAACAAAATTAAACATGAAAAAAGCCTCAGAACACAGCAAAGGTATGTCCCTCAAGACTAGGCTTGGAGTAAATTTTGGTGTGGAATTACAAATGCTTTGTTAGGCTGGTACTGTAATGAAAAAAGTCATGTGCTCTGACTGAAGTTCTGAGGGCTCATATCAATGACAAATATTCTTTGGCTTTGGTGGAGTCAACACTTGAACCCAGAGCTCAGTAACTACTGGTTAGTGGTATCTATTAACTGCAGCAGCACAAAGCAGCTGGGTTACATGAAATGAAAGAACTACCTGGGGACACTTGTTCTGTGTTTAAGGGGCAGGTGTGGCTATGCCACCATGCAGATTGACTGGCATACACTGCCTGGCTGTGGCTGCATCTCTGTGGTCATTTATTACAGAAAAAAGTGGGAATTGCCCTTGGCTGCCCATACAGTGCTCTGGGTGCGCTCCATTGGCAGGTCTCACTGTACCCTATCAGAAGCAGAAGAAGAAGCCCTTCCCCCTACAGCCTTGGTGAAAGTCCCACTGCAGTATGGCACAATCTGCTGAACAATTTCTCCTAAGTTTAACTTCCCCCAATGCTCACTGAGGAAGTGCTGCAGGATCAGGGCCCTTGGGAGCTATGTGGCACATCTCAGCGTATAAATGATTTTTCACCAACCCATCATTGACAAAACTTTGTGAAAGAGCCATAGCTAACAGAAACATACATTTAATACTGATTCAGGGAAAGTACTTACCTTATTCTAGTGTAAAACCAATGACAGCAAACAATGAAATACAACACAAGTTAGAAAATGCCTTTCAATGCATGCAGCACTGTGATTAGTCATAAAACCCTGATGAGGTTTAGAGGCAATATAGGACTTTTCGTCTCTTTTGAAAATAAAAATTGAACAAATTATTTCCTCAGATTTCAAATCAATGTTTAGATTTTTACTTTCTATAAAATTCAGCATGCACTTTTTAGAAACATAATAGAAATGTCATAGAAGCACAAACCGCATCATATTAAATTTGGCATAAATGTTGTGAATATTCAGATAGTCACCTAATGTTTGAACTACTTATGTTCTTTATTATAAATATGTTGATACTTAATTTAAATGCATTTTTCAAATAATTGCTTTATACTAAAAAATATGAAGCAGATGAAAATGCTTTTCCACATGAGCACTTCTTGTTAAATCTAGAATATATAATTTGTATTGTAATATTCCGAAATAAGGATAAACATTCTTTGCACCAAATGCAACATAAGTTCTCACTAAATCATTTGTGCCAAAAATGTGAGAATATCTCGACAATGAAGAGCATGGAGTGATGGCTATGGAGGGATTCATTCTGATACCTATCAGTTAACCGTAAAATCCTAGGTGGGGATAATATTTCTTGCATTCCTTGCACAACATAAATTCCTTTGGATCACATAACAAGTTTTGGGGTAAAGAAAGCAATATCAGACCCTTAGTGTTCATCTTATAACTTCCCTTTATTTCTCAGTTGCTTTGACTTTGAATTAAGTTAATGAGATGTCTCTAAGGGCCTGCCCTATACACAAAGAAATGGCAGTTGTGTAATGCACATGCAAAGAAGTGTGAAGTGTGTGTGCAGTGGGCAGGCTGAGAGCTGTGCTTCCAGAGAAAAACAATGTGCAAATGAAATGCAGAGTTGGACATGGGCTCTTCTTAGGGCAGAAGTACAGGGGCACAGAAAAACACAATTTCTTAAGCCTGGGATGAAATACTTTTTTATCCTAAGAAGAGCCACATGGAACACATGAGAGTTGTGCCCAAATCTTTCTTTACAAATGGAGAGAAAAAACCCTGCACTAATGAGGAATAATCAGCACTACCTTTAAAAGGGACTGAACAACTTAACAACTTGTATCCTCTCCCCACCACAGGACAGACATCAACTGTTGTTAAGCTGGCGAGATCAATTTAATGTATAACATTGTCAACACAGGTATTTGGTTTCACCTCTTTAAAGGAGGTGCTCAATTTAAGCACCATTTGCAGCTGCATCACAATCTTAAAAATGCTGCTTTTTAATGAGTGATTCAAATAGTTAATTCAAAAGTAGAATGTTTTTAAGTAACATACAAAAGATGTATCTTTGGCCTTTTTTATCACTGCCAGGTATTTTGCATGCATGTATAATCTGCAGGTTGACTTTTTCCCCCCCCCAGCAATTTCTTGGGAGCAAAAAGGGATCCAAAAAATGGCATCCTGAAGACATGTTTGCTGGTGAGAGGATGGTGGTCCTTGACTCAGAAATCAGTTGGACTGAACAGTGTCATGATCCTGGCTGTGTGTCAGCTGTAGCAGTATCTGCACTATGACTTGACAGCTAGGCCTGTGACAGAACTAATTTCAAATCTCTGGATTGCTGAGAAGAGTTGGGCCATGAAAGCAGGTATTCACAGATTTGCCTCTGGGTTGAGCACTGTAGGGAGGAGTAGGGACATCCCCTGTTTTGGATGGGAAATAAAATCAAGAAAATCCTTATTTGCTTTACATCCCTACAGACCAGCTCTCCCTGCTGGCAGGTGCTTTCCCTGCTTGCCCTCTTACTCCAGGTGTCAGTCTGCTCAAGGAGAGCATGGCTCCCTTGCCCATGGGCTGAGGAAAAGCTGTCACAGCACCTAGGTGTGCACCTGGAGGTGCAGGCAGCCAAGACAATGCCTAGGCTGGGAAAATCAGACCTCTGTCAGCCCACAGGGTAGTGAAGAAAACGCGAGAGGAGATGTGTGGAAAGCCAGGAATTTATCTATGTCCTGAACCACACCCTCCTAGTGTAGGTTGGCTCCTTGCTCTATCACCTCACAGGCTAGAGGCTTGCCTGCTGCATCAATATGGGTACACAGGTCACAAACATGAAAATCTAGGACTGAAACCAGGGCCAATGAGGATAATTTTGATGGTTCTGGAGAGGTGTATGGGGTCTCAGCCAGGCGGGTGGTGCAGTGCATGGTTGTAAGAGGACTGAACACAGACTGTGTTGGACATGGATCATCAATGGATTCTTAGCTAGGGATGTTCATGGCCTTCTGAGACCAGGCCAGAGTCCCAACAGAAATTACTTCCAATTTAGGAGGCACAGATGTTTCCTAAAGTATCCCAGCTTTGGGATGTATAAGCCAGACAGAAGCCTACCAACTCTCCAATGGCCCCCTACAGAATTAAGGGGAAGACGTAATTACAGAACCCCAGTGAATGGTTTAAGTTCAGGCTGTGCCTCTCTGCAGCCCTGCCAGAGAGCCTTGGGGTGTCTATTGCCCACAGAGATCTCCCCTGGCAATCTTGGTGGGAAGGGAGAGCACCCAGAGGACACTGACTCCTCACCTCTTGCTGCAGAGCTGCCTGGGAAAGGGGGCTTGCTTCCCCCAGGAGAAGGCAGGGCTTCTGTACCCTTCATTGGGAAATTAAGGAATATTAAGAATGAAAGCTAAGTCCTATCCCTAGTACTCACAGTGTGAATTCTGGTAGCCCTGGTGTGTGCAGGATCACCTAGGGTAAGTGCTAACAGATACTGATCCAGGCTCCCTTCTGATAACCTGAAGCACTTGTGGAGGTGACTGAGTGTCTTCATCATTTTAGAGGTGAAGAAACTGAAGTTCTGGGGCTAAAGTGACCAGTGTGAACTGGCCAAGTGAAATAGCAGAGCTACAGGAAAACCCACATGAGAGTATTTATTGATAAAGAAGTTGCAGGTGACTTGCAAATAAATTTGAGGAGGCCTACAGAATATTTTGATGCATTACAATGTGCAGATAGAACGTAGGCAAAGCAGAGGAGTCAAAGGCACCTGTCAGGACTGAGCACATGCCAGCATACAAACCAGATACACCATGGCATGTAATTCTGCCCTTCCTGAGAGCAGCATATCTTATGTGTTGTAATTAGCAGGGACTGGAACTCCACATCTGGCCTTTGGGAAATAAGCTGTCATGGCACCGTGTTTTACAGGACTTGGTAAGGGAGAAATCATTCCAGTTTGGTCTGTCTTTCTCTGTGCATTGTACCAGGTGTCACTTGAACAGGATGGAAATCCTCTATCTCTAGCCTGATATTTAGGGCAATTTTAAGAAGAGCCTTAAAGCTCTTTAACAGGACTAAAATATAGAAGGGAGGAGACACTGTCTGCCCACCTGGTTCCTTCTCTAGGCAAGGTGTGATTACTTGCTATGGCCATTCTAGTATAACATATCTCACATGACTTGTTGTTACACTCAACTTGTGTGTCTAGTCTACAGCCTGCCAGATCTCATTGTCAGAGAAATTCTCCACATTTCAGCCTCAGAATCACTTTTTAAAGATCTGTTTTATTCCTACTTATTGCCCCTAATTCAGTGTTTGGATTGATGGGTAACATTATGCTTTATTTTTTTTTCTTACATGGTTTTTTCTGTTCATTTTATTTTTAATTGCAAGGTAGAAAGACATGTGAATATTTTAGAACGACCAGTTCTCTTTTCCGTGGTTTCCTAAACACTGTGAACTTTCTGCAGCTCATACTCTTCCATATCTTTCCTGATGCAGCATCATACAGCCATTGATTAACTAAAACAGGACTAAAACAGGACTAAAAGTAAAACTATCCATCTCTCTCCTCTGTTCCTTCCAGTTTTAAGCTTAATGTCATGGAAGCAGAGCCCAGCAAGGAGTGTAAAAGCAGTGGAGGGTGTACAGTTACTCAGTGTTGGGACCAGTTTGGTTTGGGGTTGATATGAGTGCCATGCAAGCTGGTGCTTCTCGGTGGAAAGGAAAACAGAACTAACTAGCAATCAGGCAATTCACTTTGCTACTGCTACAAAACATTACTTGCAGTGTCTCTGCTAATTCAGAAACCTCATGGCTATAATTACACAGTCTGAAGGTTATCTAAGTCTAATTTCTGCATTGCTGGTTTTTAAATTTTTCAATAAAAAGAATGTTTGAACCTATCTACGGAGCAGGCTCGCCTCTCTCTGCCAACCACTGCCAGCGATGGGTTCCTGCCCGGGAAGCCACTAGCATTTCACTTCTACTGGAACTAAATTGTTAGAGAAAAAGCAGGTCATCTCTTCGTGATGCAACACAGGAAAAACGGGTTAGCTGCCAGCGAAACCCATCTCAAGAATAGGAGAATCAGGAGGGTGCAGACTTGGTAAAATCTTGTCAAGGGGATGAATATAGAGCTCGGACCATAGGAACCTGATATAGTGAACCCTGTTTCTGAACAGTATCCTTCTTACTAAAAAAAGGAAATGAATAAGGCATTAGTTGCTAACACAAATTTTTAAGAGGCACAACAACATTACTTTGTGCAATAAACAATACAGAAGAATCTTTTGTGTCTTTGAAAGGATATAGATCAGCCTTACATGGCAGCACAGTGTTGAACAGGAATATCCTTTCTTATGTCCCAGCAAAATAGTTTTTTAACAGTCATTGCTGCGTTACAGGACCACAGCAACACTTGGAGGTGATAAAGCCCCGCTTTCCCTCCTGCATTTTTCCACGATGCACAACACACCCCCCTGCTGTGCCACTTACTTTGTGTCCATCTCAACTACTGACTGTTGCAGTCAGGGCAGAGCATCAGGAAAGATAGGATTTTAAAGGTTTCCCTTTGAGAAAGGATTCCCTGGGCCGCAATGGTTCTTACTGAGCTTAACATTCATGTCATGCTGGAGAAATTTCAGTGCTTTCTGAGATGGGGTGGGATGAGGTGAAGCTGATACTCACAGGACGACTTCTACGTGGTCCAAAGCCCACTGATCATGACCTGTTCCGTTGTGACGGGGCTGCCACCAGCGCAGTAAGACTCCTTTCATTCGTGCCTCCCTGTCACACAAACACAAGAGCCGGTGAGACCTCCAGACTATCGGTGTTTTGCATATCCCTATCTATCCTCAAACAGGAACTGAGAGCAAAGTCACATCATTGTTTCTATGTCACTGAACAGCAACACATTGTACATGTAAAACGTTTAATGGTTAAAAATGCACACAGATAAGGAGAATTTTTTCCTCTTATCTTCAAAACAAGTATTCTTTTTGTTTTTCTTTCAAGTGTATTGATAAACACTAGTCTGGAATTTCTTAATCAGCCTTCCCCTTAAGTCTTCATCTTTGTTTACCCTCTCATCAACTTTTTTTATTCAACAGTGATACAAAGATGGTTTATTTCTTAGGAGAAATGTAACTTGTGCACTTAGAGGTAATGAAATGTGACGGGGTACTCACAAAGGGACGTTATAAGACACTCTTTGGGCTTGTATAAAGTCCTTTGGCTGATGCTGTGCAATTACTTGCCATGTAATTCCATTATTTACACTGTATTGGAGGAGCACTGCCTTGTCTACAGTGTTAGGATCACTCAGATTGGTATTGCAACTGTCTGTTTGTGAAATACTTCCAATTTGCAAAACAAACATGATTTTGCTGTAAAACAGGGAGAAAAGGTATTTTCAGTACGCAAAAGTATTCAAACAGGAACAACAGCATTTCTAGGTTTATTGCAGTTACCTTATCAAAACTTGGAGCATTTTCAAGAATCGTTACTTTAATATGCAAAATAAACTGGTCTCACATCTTTAAAACACAGTTCCCCTTTCAAAATAATACTTTACTATGTATAACTTATTGTTGAAGGCAGTAGATCCAATTTCGCAATACATCTGCACAAGACTGAGATGCATAAAAATGCAAATATGTGAATGAGTGTATGGAAGGTTTAACAAGGACAAATAAAGGTTGAATATATTAAAGCACCTAAAAATATTTATCATATTCTACTTGGGTGTTCAAGTAAGAAGAGAAGAGCCTGATTTATATCTGGCCCACTGGCCAATTCATCCTGTCTCTAATCTTGCTTTGGACAACTAAATATAAACCAGTCCTGAAAGCTGTCACTCTGCGAAGCGCCAGCACAGGCTGGTTACATTTGTTTTTCCATGGCCAAAGAGGCTCAATAGATGAAAAAGATACTCCTGTTCATTGCCAGGTGAATATAATTCTATTTGACAACTGAAATGGGAAAATGAGCCTGTAATTACTAAATGGCATCTTTAGTCATAACCATCGTGGAGGCACATACAAACATGGGATTTGTCTTATCAGATCAGGCACTGGTCCAAGCAGTCTGGTGTCCAGTCTTTGCCAACAGCTTCATTGTCAGTGCTGGCTTACATAGACAGTGCTCTGTTGGGCATGATGAAAACATCTGACCTTTTCATCTGACATCCTCACTCTCCATCTCCCAAACTGAAGTCACAAAGCATTTTGCCAACCCTAATGTTTTCTGCCAGCCACATCCAACTGCATGGCACAGCCAGGTCAGTCCATCCTCATCAGTACTGGCCCATGTGGCTGCACATATATGTGAAGAGTTTCCTTTCTCATGAATTGTTAAAAGAACTGTTTAGGCTCAAACCATTACCTTGCTCGGGTGAGATCCAGAGGCTTGGTCACAGCTTGTCTTATTTGACATCCATTAAAATAGAGCGAATCTCCGTGGGCATAGGGTGCCAGCTGTCCACATCCATTCCCTATCACTCCTCCCTGAATGGTTTCCCAGTTTATTTCAGTGACTCTTTCAGATTCAAAATTATCTTTAATATAACTTGGCAGATCATGGCTAAAAACAGAGCAGTCATCACCTAAAAATGACACAGTGAAGTTATAAAACACAAAAATGGAAAGAATGGAGAAAATTGAGTTACAGGTCATGGTAATTCTATTCAAGGTCGTGGCTCAATATACAGTGTGGCTCAATATACAGCCTGAATATATTTCAGCAGATACATTAATAATGCATTGATATACAGCAGTTATTTTTACAAAACTGAGGCTGTGAGTCTTATTTTAACAGCAGTATAACTTCAAGAACTGTAATACAGTTTCTCCTGTTTTGCATTGATGCCAACAGGAGAAACCTCAAATTGCTGGTTGAAGGCAAATATGTCTAAAAACTCAGAAGGGATCTGATCTTATAAAGTTATGAGACTCTCCTGAAAGACATTAAACGCTGGCTCCACGCTCACAAAGCACTTAGAGTTTACCAAGGGCACTCAGGTACCATTAGGCATGTGCTTAGCTGCAGTGAGGGCTTAGAGCAGAGCACTCTGTCCTGATGGGGCACAGAGTTCCTTACAGATGCCAGTCACCAACATCTGGATGCCATTTGTGCATCCTTCTGGGATGCACCCTTGGAAGGAGTTCAGGGGTGGAAGCCACTTCTGGGTAATCAAGTAGCGGTGTTCTGCCTTCAGTAAAGGCTGGATGGACTTTACATACAGTGCCAGGTAGGAGAGACTGCTGACTCAATACAGTTTTCAGCTCTGACAAATTATTAATTTCGAATTTGTTACTCAGACATTCCAGTGATGAATTTGGACATGATACATCATTTTATCTTTTTGTTTAATTTTGAGCTAGATTAGACTGTAGTAGATGTACAAGAGAGAAACTGAAGAAATGGAACCTTGGTATCCTTCGTCACAGATGCAAATGGCTCCAGTTGTGCAATACCCGTGGCCACTGCAGAGCTTCGGGCACGCTTCCCCGATGTACACGTGATCGATTGCCCAGCTCTGCTTCTCTAGTTCTTCTCCCTTCTGGATCCACCTGAACTGAGTTGCACTGCAAATATCAAAATCCAAACACTGTATTACAATATGTAGCAATTAAACACATCTGTACAGTGACATTCTAATACACCAGCAGCAATGTGTAACCAAAAATGTCATGTGAGGGGGCTGTGACTTCAATAGTTGGAAAGACCCTCCCTGCTACATCATTGGCAGTAGTGACTTCTATTAACAAAAAGCCTCCTGAAGAACATTAATTATGTATCAGATCTAAATCCTGCAATAAGGAATCATTTTTAATTCACCAGTTGTTCCTAGTAAACTGGGCCAGCAAGACAGCTGTCATTTTATAGGTCCACAGTGAGCTGACCTTTCAGTAACCTACCTGGATGAGACATGGTCAGGCAGCTGAATAGTTATTCTTCTCCACATGGAGCTGTTGACAGAGTTATAGATGGTAGCTTCATGGAATTGAAATGGGGAGCAGCCAATGCTGTTAGATGAGGAAGGAAGACAGTGTGTCTGGACGAGTTGCCATGAGTCTGTCCTGCAGGAAACAAAAAAAAGAAAAAAAAATTTAGAACAACTGAAAAAATAATGAAAGGAAAACAGGTAATTTCTAAGGGTCATGACATTGCCTGTCTTACTAAACAAACACAAGAGATTGTCAGCAATAGTTTCCATGCTCTGGAGTCACAAATGAACAAGACGTGAGAGGCCAAAGCACAGGTGCAGCCAGAGAGGATGTTTGAGTGTTGTGGAACCCTTGGTGGTGGTACTCCCAGCGATGTGGTACATACAGCTGCTCAGGGCTGCATGACAGAAGGATTTATTTAGGAGGCTGCTCCTTAGCCTCTTTCTTACAGTGTTCAGAAGAGTCCCAATAGAATTTGCTACATTTTCACCCACAGTCATTTGAGCACAGAATATACCTTCATTTTTACAAATTACAGCATGCTGCTATTCTACAGCACATGACTCAGTGTTATTGTTAGCTAGCTAAAGACCAGTTTGGAGTTAAGTAACTCCCACTTCATTACAGCTTGGTCCTGTATCCTACTAAAACAGTTTCCTGCAAATGTGTTTTCCTGTGAGCACATTTTAAACAGGAACATGCTCATGACTGTAACTGCAAGCTCAATGCCATGGATCTGTCAACATCTGGGATAAATTATAAAGAGATTTTATGGGAATTATGTAGACAAATCCCAGTGCTTGCACACAGGCTTTGTTCAGATTCTGTTACAACGTGAATAGCAAAGTAATTGCTATTAATAAATAAAAGCTCTCTAGGTTTTTAATGTCATACTATTTTTTTTTTCAGGTCTCTGTATTCCGCTGTCATTTACCTGGCATCCTTTGTATACTCCAGCATCACTGAGTGGAGATCCCCACAAGAATTGGCCTCACAGCCAACCACGATCTATAGCATAAATAAAATCAACTGCTGTAACAAGTCAGGTAGACATTTAAAGTGATATATAATCAAGTTATGTTCTCCTTTTTTTTTCTTTATTGGGTGTATAAGTGATTGTCAACTTTGAACTTGGGTTAAATCCATCAAAAGTGGATGGAAAACAAAAGACACTACTTCAGATACTGCTTTTACTTAAAGAATTTTACTTCCTTTCTACTGTTATTTCCTAAAAGAATCCTAACACTTCATTTCAAAAGTCTAAATTAAATATCTAAACAAACATTGTTTGTGAAGCAAAAAGATATGGTAGTTCCTTGGCATTTCCAAAAGTGAAGCACCTTTGAAATTTAAAATTCATAATGATAAACACGTGGACATAAACTTTAAATCAGTCCAACTTAGGAACAGAATTATTCTGAATATTTAAAATAATAGACATATCTGTTCCATATTATAGTAGAAAGATTACAGCACCCAGTATACATAACTGATTAGATAATATGATGCTAAATTCCAAAACCAAACAGAAGCCATGCTAGAGCTGAGTTTAGAAATAACATCTTTGCTGTGAGTGGCGAAGAAAAAGGGGGAGATAATCAGGAGAGAAAAACTCTGCAATAAGAGTTTAGTAATATGAACTATTAAATGCTGATGGGTTATCGTAATTTTGGTCTTAAAAGAGAGGAAAAATATGATAGACTGGTAAAATAAGCATCTTGGGGGTGGTCTTGACATTTAGTAGTAAAAAACATAAGAGACTCCTCTTGTATATAATTGGCATGCTGAGTGGACGAAGCAGTGCTTTAGGGATTATATTAGACAGTCAATATAAAATAGGCAGTGACGTTGAGAAAAGGTGAAAATATTGATCAGTGGAAGATGGAAAATTCTGGAACTATCTTGTCAAACAGAAAAGCAAGAAAAAAACCATAATAAGAAAATAGATTAGTATTTTGATAACCCTACTTTCATGTTAGTTCCTGGTTTATTTAAGACAGGGTGCTTGGGGAACGGCCAAGAACATTTCTGGAAAACAACTACTTGTTGCCTTTGGCCCTGTCTAGAATTCTACCTTAAATCAAAGTAAAATACTCAGAAATGTTTCTCTGATGGTTTAGGCCATTTGCCATGACACAAGTAAGTAGAAGGGGTACTTCTACTTGAACACACTTGCATTTTCCATATGACACTTTTCTCCAGCCTCCTTCTCCTTTGCCTTTTCTGTTTCTTCACAAATTAAGGGAAAATAGCTTTTTCTGCATGGCATCTATTCTCACCTTAGAAAATAATTCCTACTGTATCTGATGATCCAGTCACTTCAGGAAAAAGGTATTAGACTCCCAATCCCTCTGACTAACCCCAAAAGCATACAGACAGTCAGAATATTTTGACATTTTACATTCATGCAGCCTTTCTGATTCTCATTACCTACACTTCATATCTTCCTTTAATTGCTGGTAAAAAGTCACTATTAATTATTCATCCAATTGAGCATCCTAGTTGGAAGAAGAATAATTTCTGGAGACACATTAGATGAATTTTCATTGTGTTCTTTACTTTGGAGAGAGAGAACATTTCTTACTTTAAACTGCATCATGTATCCTGGCTGTATAATGAGCTCCCTGGAGGACAGGATGTTGTGTGTTTTATCCTTTTTCTTATTTGGCCAGTAGAGATGGAATGATGGATTTCCACAGAACCCTGCAGTTCTGACTGCATTAGGGTAAAAGCTCCAGTTTTCTTCATGAGAGGTGCCTTCTATTAAGATGAGTTAAATACAATTACTGCATTGTCTTGGTAAACATCAAGGCTTAGTAATGAATCCGCAGAATCACTAGATAGAGTACTTTAGTGATATAGACACTACATTTATGCTATCTGTAATGACACACAGCAAGCTACTAACAGACATAATAAAGACATTCTCTTCCAGAGAGGTAATTAAAATGTTTAAATAATAGTACATTTAAAAAATATGATGAAATAAAAGTATAGTACCAGGAATTTAAATGAAATGAATTGGGTTGAAGTAAAAATTTTTGTATGTGTAGATATAGGTGCACACATACATATCTGAATATACGTGTATATATATAGATATATATCTATTTACACACTTCTATTAATAGGATGAAGAATAGCATATAGACAGTATTAGTCTACAAAAAAAAAACATTTGCAGAGTTGAAATAAAAGAAAGTCTGCTTGCAAGCTCACAGGGTTCAGGTAAGATAAGAACAGATAATGCCAGACAACAGATGAGCTGTGGCAGCCTGTTTTACCATCATCAAACGTATCCACCAGCTGGCTGGGGTTGATCTCTGCTCCCCCGATCAGGATGTTGTCCAGAGCCCACTGCGCCCGGTCGGGGCCAGGCACCACGATCCCGTTGCTGAGAGTAAAAGGCTGCCACCAGCGCAGGCGGGTGGTGTTGGTCAGGGCATGTTCGGGGAGGAGGATGTAGTCGTGCCTCACTGAGATGTACTTTTGGTAATCCATCTCATGGAGCAAAGTCCAGGATATCCCTAGAATGAACAGATGCAGGTTTTGTAGTAAAAACAAGCATATGGTAGAATCTTCTAAAGGATTAAAGTAAGATAATAGGAAATAAAAAGCAATAGCTATGGTCTTCTGATAGAGCTTAAATTCTAAGGATAGTTGCCAACTGTTACTTACTGCAAGAGTAATCTTGTAACTGTAAAAAGGAATCAACTTGGGTGAAAGCCACTGATTACTGAAATAAGACAGGAGGATTATGGAAAACTCCTGAGCAATAGATGGAAATTTTAGGTGGAGAAAAAACGTTTACATGGAGAAAAATAACTTTACAATTAAGAATTAGCTTTTTATTTTGGATCTCTGACAGCTTCTCAGATATTCATGGTGCATGGATACAGAACCAGACTGTAGCTTAGCTATAACTACAGTATATACTTGCCTCCATCAATGGAATAGTCTAGCAGCACTCCCTCCTTTCTGCAAGTTGGTCTGTGGCATGTTGTCATGTTGTTTTCACTCCCAATTCTCCCCCAGTACTGTAGAAACCTAAGAGTAAATGTATGGGATCACATCTGTTAAAGATCTGCACAAATAGAGGTTGCTTTCTGTTAACAGACATGCTGAAATCGTTCCAAATGCCAACCTTTTTAAGCAAGTAACATCGATGCACAAGTACTACAAAGGTTTCCAAAAAGATTGCCTAGTAATTTTCATGGGAACCTCATGGAAATCAGCTAAGAACTGCCCTGGGAGGGACTAACTCATTGCAAATGTACCAGCCAGGGACATACTGGATGGGAGCTGCTTTGCTTAGAGTTTCCTGGGAGTCCTGGTGGAATGGGAGCTCACCATGTGTTAAGGTGCTCTGGTATCAATGAAGGACATAAAAGAAGTTGATAAACTGAGGCAAGGTCAGTGGAGGACACTGGAACAACTGGGGCCAGAGCTCAGAGCTAGTGGTCATACACTGAAAAAATAGGAAGTTCCAAAAGGATTTAAGAGGGGAAAAAAAAATTAAAAAATCACTCTGAGAGTAACTGAACACTGGCACAAGTGTTCCAGCACAGACAGACAATAGGATCTCTGTTCTTGGAGGTTTTTAAACATCCAGTGGGACAACGTCCTGGACAAACTGGTCTGAATTCAGTGTTACCTGGCTTTGAGCATGAGGTTGGACTAGTGACTCCCTGAGGCCCCTTCCTTCCTGTGATTTAGCAAACTTGCAGAATTTCAGAAGTCAGAATGTGTGGCTTCATTAAAGCCATATGGTCAAGAGAAATGATGCTGAAGTTGTCTATGTCATGTCCTTAGCTTGTCTAAACTGACAGAGTTCCATTGCTCTCCTGAGAAGTCATCCTTTCCAACAGCACAGAAGTGGAATGGATCTTGTATGGGCACCCAAGAGAGGACAACCAGCAGAGGTTCTGCTCTGAACTCAGTGAGAGACATGGCTGGTGCCTCCAGAAGTGATGCCCTGGTGACTGGTGTCTTGCCTCTTTGCAGGACAGAAGTTGCTGATTCCAGGACATTTCTGGACAAAGGGACCGGCTACTTCTTCACCTGGACATGTCAGACCCTTTCCACTGTGCTAGGGTGAGCCTTGCTCTCTGTGACTCATCTGAAAGCATCAGCACCTTGAGAATCATAATCTCATTAGTGTCTGCCTCAGGTAGTGCTATTCTTGTGGTGGCCTAGGAGTTCCCTGAGCTACCAGCTATGCTGCCTGCTGCTTTGCCAGTGTGTGACAGAGCTCCCCGTGACAATGACATGGAAACATGACCTACTTTGCCCCCCGCAGGTCCAGATCTTGAGTGACAGCCTGCCTCACAGTTGCACCTCCAAAATACAGAGTTGTGTCTTCTGCGAGAATTCCACACTCGGTACAGGTATTTCCACCTTCTAAGGACATCCATAAATCTGGTTTAATTTCTTCATTGTCAAAGCGCTCTTTCAGGAAAGTCTGTAAGTAAGGTATTTAACATAAAGCATAGGTAAGTAAGATTTTAAGCCTTTTTGATAACCACAGCTGGAACTGACCTAAACATGTTTGAAGGGCTCAAGAACACTGTAAATTTTTCTCAGGGTGTCTGAACATAATCACTTTTGGCTGAATATTTGGCCACTTGAACTGAATTGGCTAAATATGAAAATATATTAGAGCTGAATTTTAACATATTTGAGAGGTAATCCAGCAAATTAAAATTGGTATGTGCAAATGAATGGGCATGCTGGGTTTGTGTGGCAAGGTTTTGATAGCCGAGGGCAAGAGCGGGGGACTTCTGTATGCATGGGAGAAAAAATACTTTATATTTTTCCCCAGCAAAACCAGCAATCCTGGCATTAAGGAGATAGCAGTAAAACTCCCCTAAAATTGCTGCCATTTTCTCCTAACTGTCCTTAATGTGATGGATACATTACTAATTAAAACTTGCAAACAGACAATGATATTTGTTCATGTAATTAGTATTTCAGATGAAAACCAGAAGGTTATAATAATTCAAATGACGTGATAACTGAGAAGTTAGTTATTTTTAACTTTTAAATTAGCAATATCTAACTAGAGTCCGCTCGCTTGTTATTGGGTAACATGAGTAACAGCCAGGCGAATTAATTTTCTAATTTTATGCCATTTTCCTTTATTCCCTACTTCAGTAAGCTCTTTCACAATAAAGACAATCTTTCTATTTTGATCAAATATAACCATATGTGCAAGGGTGATTTACATCCTATAATGATGATTAAAAGATGAACAGTGAACTTTATCACAGCTTTTTCAGGCTAAGTGTTATATGCAAAGCAACAGACCCATTCTTGAATAATGCAGTAATAGTTTTGTTTAAAAAGTGACGAAAGGGCTGAAAGTGGATTTGACTGTCTTCAGGCTGACAGGAATCAAAGCTAAATTTCCAGTGGGATCAATGTCTCCTCTCTCTCCTTCTCAGTCAAACACATGCCAAAATTTGTTCTTTAAAACATGCAGTAAAATTACCTTCAGTGTCTGGGTCAGGTAGCAGTTTGGACCCGAATACCCAGGATCACAGATGCATTGCTCATTCAGGCAGTCTCCATGACCTCTACAGTTTTCCAGACAACCAGGGCCCAGATAGAAATTATCGATGGCCCACTGCATATCTGAGTATTTCTGGTAGAACCGAAACCTCACGGGACTAGATATGAACGAATGAAGAAAACCAGACACATGCATAAAACAATTTTGCGCAATTGAAAAAAGGTGATTAAACACGATATACTCATGATTGTACTATCTTCTGAGCTTCCACAAGTAGTGCAAGTATCTACTGAAATTTATTTTTTACATATCCGTAATTTAATGAACATGAACACTGCTATTCTCCAATTTCCTTGGAAGAAAATGAATAGGCAGATGTCCTGATGTGTTTCTAGGAAGGTACTCAATCCAAGACAAAAGGAGTAGCAAATTCATACTTACTTGCCCACAAGGCTTTCAGGCAGTGAGTAAGTTACTCTTTTCCATCCTTTTGTGGGAAAGAAGACAGATGGCTGTGAGACACTCCCAGAACATTTTGGATCAGCTGGTAAGCACTGAGGTACTAAGTAACTCCAGCTAACACCAAAGTCAGTGGAATACTGCACATGGACCTGATTTTGTGCAAGCTTTTCTGAGGTTTTACATCCAACAGAAACCTAATAAAGAAGAGAGCATCAGTAATTAAGAATTAATTGTAATGGTGGAGTTTAAAAAAGTGTCTGAACCTGAAAAGTGACTACAGAATTTTGCTTGAAATGACGGCAGTAACAGTGCCTGTATGGTACCACCTCTGCAGATTTCTTTAATATTCCTAAGACTGAGAACAGACACCATATTTTGATTTAGTTTTCTTCTAGATAGCTCACATTTCTGGATTTCCAGATTTTGACACTTGTGCCTTATACCCCAGTACCACATAACAAATAAAGTTAATATCGCCTCCCACACAACCTGGGATTTGAGTATTTCAGAGAAGGCCACAGATTGGAGACACCATCTTTATGGATGGATGTGCAAAGGGTTCTTGCAATTTCCATATATTGCTGGGTTATTTCCTTAATTTAGGTAAAAGGGGTGTACGAAGGCCAGTACAAACAAAACAAAAATAAAATTTTTGCCTAACAAAGTAGGCATCTGGTAGATGTGCAATATCCTTATTACATTATGTCCATGGAACTGCAATGCTGGAAGAGAAGAATGTGTCACCTCTGAGAACAGCCTGCAGTATTAAAGCTGACCAACACAGAGTAAGTGAGAAAAATGAGAATGGCATAATAACAACACTTTTCCCTGCAGAGAATGGCTCCTGTGTAGGCGTATACATCATCCTACCTCCTGAAAGATCTGCTTAGACCTGGAACATAATGTGGTTTTGAATAATTATATTGCAGACAGATTTTACCTTGAACTGCATAATCCAGCCTTCTGTAGGAGTCAGGTCGTGGGTGACTGCATAGACCTCTCTGCCGTCGTGGCTCCCACAGATCATGACACCGTCAGGAGAATCACAAAATCTCTCAATTGAGCAATCATCATGGAATAACCAGTGTTCATTCACTTGAAAATTAATCGCAATGTCAGTAATATACAATGACAATATAAGTTAAACAGGGAGTAGTGTTAACCGCAAAAGTTGATTCATAGCTTTATTTTTCACCCTGCATGAGAGTTATTTAGCATTGCTCCTGAGAATGTCAGTACCCCATCTTTCCCATGTAAATATGTATTACATTTATCACATTTATTGCTGAAAGCACCTCTTACTATTCTCTTGAATAAACATTACAGCATTATTTTTTAATGTTCAAGAAGTAAGGATCTGAGACTTACTTAAAACATGAACTTTTGTTGTACTGAACATTTTGGGACAGCCTTTTAATGGGTGTTGCCTACATGTCTGCACAAAGTGTACCCCAGCACTGGTACCTATTAAGCCTTATAAACATAAAGAAATGCATCTTCTACAAAATTTAGTTGTATAACGTAACTTAATTTCCCTAAAGAATATTTTTTAAAGTTAGGAAATAGGGAACAGACACTCAGGATAAGAAATCTACTTACAATAACCTGGCACTTTAAAATTCCTTTTCTTTCTTTAAAATAAATTAATCTTCTAAATAAATTTATGCAGTAAAAAATCTGCATTACATCTTTTCATTTCACTTTTTGTGAACAAAAAGCAAAAGACAAGACCTCTATAGCAATGGGATTGTCTGTGATCGCCATCACAATGAGACAAAGATTCAGAGACTCAGCAAGATCTGCGAATTGCTGCACTGGCTTCTCGCTCCTTAACTCAGATCCAGCTGGAACGTTTACCTGTGGTTTTGTCCTCCATGACCATGTCGAAGGCGATCCTGCCGGTGGGCCCCGCGTCGGCCGGGGAGCGCTCGTGCTGCGGCAGGGGAGCGCTGCTGAAGGTGTCGAGCATCACCGTCCTCTGGTCGGCCGAGCCCGAGATCAGCACGTTGTCGATAGCCCAGTCGTTCTGGTCCAGCCCGTCATGCTTGGGCTGCCACCAGCGGAAGCGTGTCCCGATGGTTTTGGCATCGTAGGGAAGGAGGATGTTCACAAAGCTGGAATAAAAGGTGGAAATTAGTTGCACGAAAGCTGCAGGAGGAGGACACTTTGCAATGCTCTGTGCTGGGTGCTTTGAACAAGTCCCTTCCTGATGTTTCCTAGAATACATGGAAGTTGGGAAAGAAGAAGAAGACTGGTCTAGCTTATGTTCCTCTAGGAGATACTGCTGAAACAAAAATCTTTCTGATCACTCCCAATGTCATCCCTGGGACAGGGGCTCAGAGAGAGGTGGGAAGAGTCAGCACCCAGATTGTGACATGGTTTGAACAACCTCACTTGCTCCAGCTGTCCTTAAGGGACCAAATGCAACAGCCTGGACTAGCAAGGTATGGCCATGAGGTCCTAATTAAGGGAAGTGTTAAGAAGGAGAATGTTGAAATAAAATGAAGATTACCTTTTCAGCCTGGAGCCATTCAGCAGACAGCAATGTTCCAGTACAATTTTGTCTGTTCCATTGCAACAGTAGACAATAGTACACTGAAATCTCATGTCCAATTAAAGTGCTAGTGATTTCTTGGTGTGTTCGAATAAAATAACAAATAATGGGTCCCTAACATCCTCATTTTCTATGAATCTTTTAAATTAGTCAGTGAAAGGTCAGCTCACATATATGCATGATTTGAATCTCACAAACATCTGAAAGTAGGGCTTGAGTGTATCCATCCTTTTGATGGATAACTGCAAAAATGTGGTTTCTCCTCTCCACACCATTTTATAACTAACTTATAACAGTCAGTGATTTTATGATCTTGCCAGTAAGGAACTAGATTGCAAAGGTTAGCAACTTTAAGAACAGGATGGACATCACTACAGTAGCTATTAATTTATCTTCCTGCAACCATTTACAAATCTACCAGACTGCTACAGGTTCCTAACTATTCTTTTATTTCTGGCCTAGCAGCTGCACAAATGCTGATGCTCTCAAGTAGGTGCACCAAGACCATTCATAAATGCCTGTAGGACTGTACAAGCTGAACTCGTAAGGACCTGACATCCAAACCACAGCAGTAATATGTCCCACAGGTTCTTGTGAAACATCCAAGACCACTTGACTTTAGTAGAGAAAGTTACACAGGCAGAAAGAAGATATCTACAAACCCAGGCTTGCTGAATTGATCGTAGAAAATTTCCATTAAGAGGCTCCAGGTGATTCCACCATTTACAGAATACTCCAGCAGCACTCCTTGGTTGCGGTTATTAGGAGTTATCAGACATCCATACATGAAATAAAACTGGATGAATTCTGCACTGGTGAGGTTCAAATCCACTGTAACTAACATACGGCTGCAGCCCTTAAAAGCAATAAAAAAATATGTTGGCTGGTGTCGTCTGGCAAAACTTAGGTTCATAAAAATTGTTAGACTGTGTAGTCAGTATTAATGTAGCTTCATGCTGCAAACATTTTAAAATTGTACAGAATTTTATTAATTATTTCAAAGGTAAAGCGACAACAGAACAAGATACATTTTTTTCCTACAGACATAATTTCAGTCATATTTCATCTTAAAAATTCCTGTTGTGTATTTATATATGTCGCTACTTGTACCTTCAGTTTTACAACATTAATGTATTCACCTTTCTTCTGAATACAAGAATTGCAGAAATCCACGTCTTCATTGTAAATCACAAAGTTTTCCATGCAGAATTAATGAATCACTGATTATGTGCTAATGATTCAACTTATGCAAACCATCAAATGGCAAAGCAATTTTAGTATGTGTGTTTTCCACAATACCTTATGCATTTCACATTGTTTAGTCTATTAGTTGGTGTCTACTCAGTCCTACTGGAATGAAGTGGAAATGTAATGCTTCTGTTAGTTTATTTTAGAAAACTTTTGTCAGTTTGAACCTAGTCATAAATTTGACAGAAGAGATCTACAAGCATAAATTTTACATGTTTCTAAAACACCATTTTGTCATTTTTACAATCTTGAGGTTATGTGTTAGCAAACTACAGTTCAGCAGCAGTCTGGGTTATATACCTACATATGTAGGTAACCTAGGAAATTTTACTATGAGCTTACTCTGAAAACACCCACCTGTAAGACATCTGAAGGATGAGGCTACACATGGATGCAATGTGCTCTAGGCTGACCCTGCTTGAGCAGGGAGATTGGACCAGATGATCCACTGTGGCCCCTTCCAACCCGACCCATTCTGTGTTTCTGTGCCTCTGTATTGTCATGAACCATGTGCAAGTTATACAAGTGCAAATAGCTAGTTATTCATTTACCTCTGCAGTCTGATTAGAAGCCACACTAAACTCCAGTCTGGAAGTTCTAAGTGCTCTGAGGAGGCTCTTAGAAGGAAAATCAAATGTCTACATACTTATACTGTGCTTTAATCGATCAGCTCCACTTTCAAAAGCTCCTCTACGGCTCCTCTCAGGTGCCACACACACTGTATCTCATTTTCCTGGCTGCAGCATAGCAAGGAACGTGGTATCAGTTTTCCTGGAGTGTTTCTGGCTGGCCCTAGTCTGTAGGACCTGTTTGACTTTGACCTTCAGCCAGGCAAAGGATTTAATTTTTAAAAACATTTTATATGTTTAATACATTATGCCGTTATTTTTTTAATGCCTTGCTATTCAACTTTTAAAATCAGTCCTATTTATAGTGCCAAATGGAGTGAGCTGGTCCCTGTGCTGGACACACACCCCGCTGAAGTGAAGAGCCATCCCAGAGGCGACGGCCCCGCAGACCGTGCTGAGTTTGCCCCCGTTCACCGTCAGCCAGTTCTGGTTCGAGGGGGCGCGGTTGAAGTTGTCTTTCAGCTGTGTTGGAAGGGGAGTCTCTGGCTCGTCGCAGTACAGCCCACCCCAGTGCTCGTCACAGCTGCAGAGCAAAACAAATGCACAAATCAGCTGGCAAAGGCTCTGCATGGAGGTTTAATCAGTGCCATGTTATTAAGGTACCATCTCATTCTGCATAGAGGCTTCATTTACTAGTGCACAACTGGTATGTGGGGGTTTCAAACATCTGGTGTTTTGTAGTTAACATGAAGCAAAAATGACTTTTTTGAAGGCTTAGTATTATGTATCATTCAAGCTTCTAATACAGGGTGCACTCCCAAACACAGTAAAATCAGCAAAATACATTGAGCTTGGATAGATAAACCAAGAGAATGTGCCAAGCCTTAAAATGTCCTGCTAATGTAAAGTTCAAGTTTCTGTAAAATTTTAGTAGACGGGTGCTTTCTTATCTTTACTTTATATAGTTCTCCTCTTTTTTTCCTCTGAAAAACGTTCTTATAATGTGTCAAAGACTGGATAACAGCTTGGAGCTGTGTTCTGCTACTATGAGATTTCACCAGGGATATTGTGTCTTGGTACTTCAGTGTTGTCAGGATAGAGGAGAATAATAGACAATAATATGTCTATTCTGCAGTGAAATATATTTCTAACAAATACAGTCACAGTGCAATGTATTTGTCACTGTGCAATACAACCGTTCTCCCATTTCTGTTGCCATTTGTGGCTGGAAAAAAAGCAATACATCCATCTGGAAGGTATTTCTCTGTTGCCAAGACAAGCAAATCTGGGGGTTGTTGTTTGCAACACAGCTTTGCAGGACTCTATGTGGATTGTTAGGCAAACAGTTTGAGGATCAAGCCAGTCTGCCTTCCCTGGCAAACCGTACCATGAAGCAGAGCGATCAGACCATCCAGATAACACCACTCAAAAGCCAAAATCTGGCCTTGTGAAGAACTGGCATATATCCTACTTAGTGGATATGTCCCACCTCCAGCCCAGGTTCTCTGCACCTAGCACCGGGCTGAGAGCACAGGGACGTGGTGTGAAATCCCTTGGGTGTGAAGGGTAATGTATTCTGGGAAGCTCCAGGACTGGATGTCCCTAGAGGGATGTGCGAACTCAAGAGGTACCTTCCCCTACCTTACGGGAGGGGAATAGAGAGACAGCACAGGCAAGAGCAGAGGTGATGCATTGCCACTGAGGAAAGGACTGTCTACTTTGGCCATGGAGCACCAACAGGCAGAGGTCTGGCTGTGCCAACCTCTGCACTTCCACTTCCACTTGTTACTTCTGTTCCCAAGTGGTCCCAGTGCCCTGCTCAGTTTTAACAGCAAAATCCACCTTCCTTTGTAGAATTGTATCATAGTTTTTCCTGCAAGTTCGTCAGAGTGACAGAGGGGGAGTGAAATGCTACAGCCCCAGGCAGGACACGGAACAGATGGCACTTACACACAGTTGTCTTGCGTGCACTTCCCGTGGCCACTGCACATGTCTATGCAGCCGTCCCCAATGTAGACGTTATCAATTGCCCACGTTTGCTGCTTGTCAAAAGGAGCAGGCTGGTGCCAGCGGAAACGAGTTGCTTGAGACCTTGGGAGAGAAAGAAAAACAGAATTCTGTATTTTCTAGCTAAGGTAATCTGTATATTGAGTGAAAGGAAATATTAGTCTTAAGGCTAGGCTGCTCTTAGAAGATTTGTTTGATACCAGCATGACCCAGGGCTGATTTCTGACAATGACAACATCCCTCCAAGAAAAGGGTGCCCAAATTTTGAGAACAGAACAAAGCACGGGTGCTTGGTATCAAGCCAAGAGTGTGGGAGGTAGGAAATGGATCACTGGTGAAAGCAAAGCAAGTGGGCGATGGTTGGTGCAGTGCAGAGGAGGGTAGGAAGAAGGTGGTACTCCCAATTGGAAGCTCAGGCTGGTCATAACCATGTCCCAGCACAGATCCAAACTTGAGGGATAGCTATGAGCTGGATGAAGCCAGAATAATCCAAACCCTCCAAGTTTCACCCTGATCCAGTCAACAACTCCAAGTCAACAAATTTACCTGACTTTTTCCCTATGAATTCTCACAACTACACTTACGTAAGAGCAGCTATAGGCAGTGGGCTGGGGACAGGTGAGAAGGCCATGCAGGGCTTGCAGCATGACCCTGGCTTTGCAGTCTCTTCCCTCCCCTCCACCCAGGGCTTGGCTGAAAATGCTAAGAAATTATCTGTGGTGTGATCCTGGCTCTACTCAGTAAATTATTTTCATTTTGTTGATTATAATGGGCTTAGCTCCCTATATGTGAATTAAGTGTTTCAGCTCCCAAGATAGATGATGAAAATCTATCCAAAACAGTCAGGGGACACGAAATAGCTATTCAGCTCATGCAGGTGGAGATTGTGAGTCGAGAACTGTGAGCAGATGAATTTCTGTTAACTATGAATTCAAGCTAATCCCTGTTTTGCTGTACAGCACTAGATGGCAGCATTGAACTTTTTGTAGTCTGTTTTCTTTTGAAACTCATAGAGAAATCACAATTATTATAAACACCAAAACAAATAAGCAGCAAAATCCCCTAAAACTATTCAGTGTAAACATATGATAAGGTCATTATTATCCCATTAATTATTTTTTTAATGAAAATGCTGCATGAGCTGAATAAATAACATGTTTATCCAAAAAGAAATTTCCTGCTCTGAGCTCAGCTCGGCTGCTCACCGAACAGCATTTTAAAAACAAATGTAAAAATTCTGAGAAAGTCCTTTCAGAATAAAGACAAGCACCTATATCTTACACTGCCTGCTTTGGCTAGGCACTTCCCTAACAACTTATGGAGTTGATGCTCCCATGGGAAGCTTTGTATTTGCATTTGCATTTTAAAATCAGCTCTAAGTTAAAACTAAGTGTTCATTGCCTTCTAGAGGCCAGAGATGAGGTAGCGCTCTGGAGTGCAGGAGCCCTAAGAGGCTACACAGACGTGGGTGGTGAGCACCAGGCCAAGCTATTGACTATACAGCCTGCATGTGCCTAAAACATACAGGCACAAACAATTGGAGACACATACCCGCTATTACACAGCTGGAAATAATAAAGCAGCATAAAAATTATATTGCATCTAGACTAAAGGGCCTATTAGCTGCACTTTTCTTATCCTAGAGCTTAACGTCTCTCTTGCTTATGAGATAAGGTTGTAATAACCTCTCTCATGGAATGCATATCTTAATAACTTTGGGAAATGGTATTACTTGAGCCAAAAAATACAATTATGGGATTGGACAGAAGTGCAATTTTCACCTCAGTAGGGCATCAGACTTCTTGTGACATATACTGCTCAAAAAACTCTTCAGTCTTAAAATCACAGTTATTTACAAACCCGAGTTTATCTCAGGTGGTAGCCTCCTTTCAGATCCAAATTCAACTGGTTTGAAACATAAATCCCAGCCCTGATTTATCCCATTCAACCCCAGAAAGACTATTCTGAACACAGATTTGCAGTCTTTATACAAGAAGTGTTGGGGTAATGGATTTTTACAGACAATATGTAGTGAAGCTGCACAAGAGGAAGCACAGAAAATTAATGCTGCGACCAACTCCTAAAAAAAGTGCTATTACTTGATGTAACTGCACTGAAGATAGGGAAGAGTCCAGATGCCCCAAATGATTAGTAGTAGAACACGGACTTTTCCACTACTAATGTCAAAACGTGTAGCAACTGTATAGGCGCTTTCAGTACAATTGCTAAAAAATAAAGGTGTCTTTTTCCAAACTTGTATGTGCCTTAGGTAGCATCTTTCTTGACAACCGTCTCAAGGCTCTACCTGTGCTTTGATACTTCTTAGCCAGCAGTTAGCTCAGCCTATGTCTATGTGAGGAGATTGGGCTCAGCAGGAGGAGCAAAGCTGTGGAGTCAAATAGCGCTGAGAGCCTGATGCCCTTGCTACCTGTGTTTCAATTTTTATAGGATAGAGCTTCATTTACTTATACTTATTTGTTGCTATATACATGGACAAAACAAAAAAGACAAGGTACAATTGCTTTAACTCTATAATATATAATGATGTTATAGTTATGCTTTTAGATTTATTCTGCAGAGAACCAGAGGGAGTTACCTAGTATAGGGAGGCAGAGGCAAAGTAACCCGGGTCCACTTGTTGAAAGTGTCTGAAATTAGAATCCTCTGAAGATGGTACTTGTTGCATTCCACGTTAGTGGGAAGGCAGTCTCTCAGAATTGGGTGCCAGGTCAGCCCAAGGTCCACTGAATATTCCAGTTCAATAGCTAAGGATGGAAAGACGGCTAGTTACTTAATTTAGAGAGGCCTATCCATAGACCTATAATAAAGTGCAAGCCCCAGACAGTATCACAAGTCTAAAGTGACGAAATAACCACTGAGAACTCTTCAAACCCTTGTGTCAGAAGCACAAAGCTACCTCCTTTGGTTGCAGTGCTGGAGGATGTGTTACATACTGCTGAGCAGATATAGCTTAGGAGGAGTCTGCAGTACATCTCTGCATCCACCACCTAACTCAAGGGACCACAGATGAAAAGACAGAGCCAATGTTAAGTTGCCAGGATTAAGTCAAGACAACTTCTGTAGCTGCAGCATGCAAGAAAGTGATGTGACAGCACCATGACCACCAAATTTTTTGTTTTTCAGGCTTGAAGGGTGAGATTCAGCTGGATATGATTGCTGTGTAAAGCAGAGCAACACTCAAATTCACTTTTGGCTCTGTCACAAGATGGCTTAGTCAGCCTTCCACCCCTCCTGTAGACCAGCTCATTTCATTACCCAGCACAATTTTAATTTGAGTTTGTTAGTCAGTGAGCTTGTTTCCATTCAAATACAGTCTAGCCACATTAAACTAATATATTCATTTCTCAGTGAAAATCAGCAATTTCACTCTTTTGATGTTTATGGCTTATAAACTTTTATTATGAAAATTAAAGGTTAGTCAAGCTCACTAAATACTTCAAGTCAAACTTCCATGCAGCCATGAAAAGTAAATAATAATAGGCGCAGAACTGTAACTTGAATTAAATGTTCCAGCTGCCGGGCATTCTGGCTGAGCTGGCTGCGTAAAACATGAAGCGTGGTTGCAGTGACAGGGGTGATAAATCTATGATCTTTTTTTGATTACTACAGACCCATTTCTTCTACCTTCATGCACAGGGAATGACCCTTCATCACCCAATCAGTCCTACTTGAAGTTTCAGCACAGAAGACAGTGCTACAGAAATACAAGGACAAGTAGCTACAAACAAGGGTGAGTTTTTAGTGTTAAATTTCCCTCACCAAAAGAAATGTTTTGCTCATCATGACTGGAAGCATGATTAGATAGTGTCCTGCCTAATTTAATACGAAGTTAACATAATGATAAGGGTAGTAGACAAACAAACAAACAAACACCCCCAACAAAATAAGGAACTGTTTCTTTGCTGGGATATGGCTCAGTTGCCAAAACAATTCTAAACTTAGCAGAGATGATCTCAAGATGCCGCAGTCTTTTTAATACCAAAAGAAAGAAAAATTGTTAATCATGTGAGTAGCTTCAGATTAGCAAAATCAGAGAAGCTAAATCTGGGACTTCATGCAAAATCTTTTTCCATTTTTATACAGAACTGTAGAGGAATAGTCAGCAACGCAGTGTATTAACACATACCACGTGATGCAGTGTATTGTATTCTCATCCTCATTAAAAATATCTATACCTCAAAACCCTACCCTAAGAGAATGTGTAAAAACAAGCATTCAAAAGCTTGTTTTTTAAAAAGACCTATTTCTTGTGTACCTTAAAATTCACATAATGAACCAATTTTTAATTTCTATGTAGTGTTCTATGTGTTTTGAGTACAGAACACATGTTTATTTATTTGTGTATCTGTATTTATATATGTGTATATACACATATAAAAGCTGGCTCTGTACTGAATAGACATCATATGGAAAAAGGAAGCTAGGTAATTAAAAATTGCATCACTATGTGTACATAACATATATACGTGTGCATATATCTGTGCTCACATTCATACATGGATACATATAGANTAAATTGATACTATCTACTAAATGGATTTGAGTAAGGCAGCTGTTAGTCTTTTTCTTAAATGGTTTGAACTGCCAACTTAGGTGCTCGCAGGGAATAATACACTTCAGTTTACCTTAGGCTTCAGACACCTGGAATAAAAACGCTGGTGTTACAATTTCTAACAGAAACATGCAGCTTTCTTTTGTTTCTCAGTTCTTGTTATGATGAATAATGTAACCAGAAAACAAGTGAACTTTCCTCTGCAGTGGAGGAAGAGAAATGGCAGGAATTACTAAGAAGTCATTACCATAACAGGAGTCTGTGACAGAGCAGGATGCTGCAAAATCTATTTGCAAGAAAGAGTCTTCATTGACAACAATGTCAGTGGTGACAACATAGCGGGTGCTGGCTTTCTCAATGAACACCAGAGCATCCCCAGTAGAGCCACAGACTGGCATCTTTGTTCCACCAGGGTGGAGCAGCCACTTCCTACTATCCAGTGTGGTGAAATCATCTTCCAGTACTGTATTGCCAGAGATATTTCCTCCAATAAGAATCTGAAACATTAGGAAAGAAATTGTTATTGAAAAGTAAAGACGTCTAGAAGTCCTCACACACATATATGTGACACAGCAACCTGAGGGAGGAGGAGATGTACCAGTCTGTGTGTATTTATTCTGCTGGTCCAAAATGGAAAAATTTACTTAGAATTTAGGCTATGAGAAAGGGGAGTATTTGGCTCAGCTGCAAAAATCTAAAATTCAGGGAGGTGACCTCCATCCTTGACAAAGTACAATTGCTCACAAAAATAAGTGTTTGTAGAAACAAAGTGATTGCACTTTCCTAGGGATTGTTCCGCTCCTCTATGAACTGGTGTGCTACTATCAGATTGCATCTGCTGACAGAAGTGGGGAAATAGTCTCTGTTTTGTCATTGACTATAAAACATCATCGTTTTACTATTCAACAGCAAGCAAAATAGAATTATTTTTCATTTGTAATTCTGAATTCAGTTTCTGATTGTTCTGAACTAATATAACTACATTCAATGAAGACGTAGAAACAATGAGTATTTTTTCATTTTTAAAAGGAGGGATGGGAAATAAAATTTTGTAACCACAACATTAAAGTAGCTGGGTTTCTCCTAACAATCTGAACTACCTTCTTAAAAAAATAAATATTAAAGCAAATTGGACTTCGACAACCCAGTGACACTACTTAGAGCACAATCATTTTAGAGAAATCATTTCTGTTTTATACCAAGTCATACAAAGTAATATAATAATCTTTATGAAAGCAAATCCCAAATATTAAACTTTATTTTCATACAGATTGATATTTTTCTATAGTGTTTTTTTCTATTACGTTATACCAAGCCAATTACATATTTGCATACATTTTACATGAAGGTTTTTGAAGTTTGAAAGACTTGCATTTTGCATGCTAAGGCCTCCTGCAGTGTGAACCTGAAGCTCTACACATGTGTAAAAGACTTTCCTAGATTCAAAATGGGCAATCAGTGCCCCACATGGAAATGCTGCATTAAAACCATGAGTTCAGCAAACAGTAAATTTTGCTCTAAATATCTTTCTACAAAGCATTTTTGCTTGTCTCAGTGAAATGATACATGCCAAAAAGGGGAGACATTAAGACGGAACCCAGTCTAAAATTGTGTTAAAAGAAGCAACTCCCTCAAGGATTCCTCACCTGGTCGATCACCCAGGGACTGTAGAAATGCCCGTTCTCAGATGGTTGCCACCAGCGAAGCCGAGTGGAGCTTGAACGGGCCTTCAAGGGAATTTCCAGGGCAATGTATCGTCCCACGTTGCTGGAGTTACTGAAGAGGAACTCCTGGAGAAGGCTCCACGTGAGGCCCCCGTTGAGTGAATACTGCAGCAGCACAGGCTGGCTCCTGGGGTCAGGCACCCCCTTGCCACATCCCAGTCTCATGAAGAACTGCACAAATCTAACAGGGGGAGCACTTACTGGAAAGATTTATTTCCTACAACATCCTACACAACAAACCAGAGAGACTTGGACTTTGTCTATTGACTAGCCCTGTTATTTCTAGCTGTAAGAGTTAGCTTTAGGAGATCTTATGATTTCCTTTCCAAAGCTTCCAGAATATAACTGGACAGACAGGTGGTATGACAAAAATTCATTTTGCCTGTGTGGTAGTTTGCCAGGCATAAGAGGCTGAACAAAGCTGCTCATTTATGTTTTCAGCTTTTGTCTGCATAGCAGATGGTGTTGCAAGTATCAGAAATATAATCCTGGGTGAAATTTTTATCCCTGTATCCCGTGAGTACAGATTTTAGTGGCAGAAAAGCAACTGTGCTCTAAGTAGATCATAATTTGCTATGAATTTGCTGAAATGCTTAAATTCAAAATAAGCATCCCAGTTTTCCATTGGCATAAACCAGAGAAAATCTGGACAGGAGAACAAAGCACATTTCACTTTCAGGGATCATTTTGTCCATTTTGTAAGCCTGGGAAATTTGTCTAAATTACACCGTTTAAATGTGCCGGCTTCCCTGAAGCCAGCCCAAGCCACCCAGGGACACCAGCCTTTCATCCCCCAGTTAATTGGCTTCTCCAAAGCTGCACAATAGACTTGTATCAAACTGCGAAATCCTTCCCATCAGCCGATGCTCATAAATAGCTCCACTGTGCACTTGGAGTGGAGGGAACCGTGCTGTAATGATATTTACTTACTGGACTTGAAGGGATATTACAAGTATTAATTCATGTTTGCACAGCTTTTGCACAGCTTTAGAGTGTTTTATCTGTTCTAATTATTATTGCATTAGTGCTGCCTGGCTCATGGTTAAATGAAATGGTGCAAAAGAAGTTTTGTATCAAAAATCTTGTTCTGGTTTGATCTGCAGGTAGATCTGCTGGGAGTGGAGGCCACAGAGGTGCTGGGCAGACAAAGCTCCCATAAAACACCAGACCTACAAGTCAATTAATTCTAGTCCTCACTGTGACTCACAGTTTCTCTTGCTACTACATATAACTGCTTTTGCTATAGATTATAGCCACCTCCATGTCCCAGACATAACATACTGCTTGTGCTGTAAAGGAGCACTGGGTACCCTCATGAATCAACATATCAAATGTAATGGATTTGCTTCACTGCTGGCAAGTCTTTCTGCCTCCTCAGATTTACTCCAACATTTGCCACATAATTCAAAGGAAATAAACCCAGGTGACCTTGTCTCTGTTGCATCTGATTTCTGTGCATTGCTATTCCTACATCTCAGATTTTACTAATGTAGTAATAACCCACTCAAATATAGGTAACAATGTCTAGCAGATAAAAAAATAATTTTAAATATCTCTCTTCTTATCCCAAAGATATTTTGCAAAGGCTCTGCCTATTTTGAAATGGAAAAGCAAAGTGTTTTTTGTAAATCTAGTAACACTCAAATGTGTGGATATTCTTCTAGTAATTCAGAATTGAAAGGGATTTGATCATCTGTGATACCTAAAATATTCTGTCCCTACTGACATTTAATGCGGTGCAGTTTCAGCTACCAGTGTCACCATCAGGGTGATATACTGTTCCCTATGTTAAATTCTTCAGCATATAGATGTGATGGCACTGGGCAGTGGATTGCAGTCCACTTGATTTCAATCCCCAGGTGCTGAGTGTGGCTTGCAGCACTGACAGACACGACTGCATGCCTGTGTTCTTCAGGAGATCTCCTCATAAGGAAAGGGGAATGTGACTACTGAGTCTAGCACCCTTAAAAAATACTTGTTCTCATCATTCCTGGCATAAACTGAAACTTGTCCCCAAATCCTGTGCAGAACTTGGCACATCTGTGTCACAGCCAGATCTCCTGTGCTTTGCAGGTGGCTGACAGAGTCAGTCTGGAGATGAAGAAAATCCCACTGCAATTACTTTAGGTTGCTAAAGAGCAGCTCCCAGAAATGCCACTGCAGTGTGCCTTGCTGTTCAGAAGAGAACATACAGTTATTTGTTGATAACTGTTATTTTTCATAAGCATATATATAAGCAATTGAATGTTCAGCTTTGTTTTCCTAAAACAGGAGTAATTTATCTCCATGTAACACCTTGAGGTCAATATATGCAAATCCAGCTACAGACCATCATGGAGAAAAGATAAATGATGGTTCTTTGAACATGAGCAATAAGGAAAACATAATTTAGTCTAATGGAGCAACTTACAAGATCTTTTGCATCTTTTGTTAAACAATCTTTTAATTTCACAGTGGTAATCAAATTAGTGCTGAGAATTGGGGTTTGTTTTTATCAATTCTGAAAAAAGTTTGCTGTGAGGAATCTTACAAATTACAGGGGTCGTTAATATTACACATCACTGAGGTTTAGTTAAGTGCTGATCTAAAAGCTACAATAGTTAGATATTAGGCATTTTTACTGACTTTACAATTAAACCATTATTTAAATGCTGACAGGTAAAAAGTAGATAAAATGCCTGTTAAAATGTTTCCCACAGCACATTAAAGAGGAGTAGGGTATTTATAAGAGATCAGTGAAAAAAAGTCTTGGAGAAAATGCAGTCTTTCCAAAGTAATAATATAAGAATATCAGCAAAGATATAGAATAAACTAGAAAACAACGCCTATTTGTTAACAGGCTCACAATTGGGATGGAGTTTAATTCATATTAGTGTAAATTTTTTTAATGTGGCTTGCTTAGCATGTCTCACTCATCACATATCTCCTCTGCAGGCTGTAAAGATACAACATAAACTGTAAATACACTAAAATATTTGGTTTTCAATAGCTGGTGACAGCTTGATGGGAATTACTCAGTGAATTATTGGAAACAAATGTGCACAATAAGAAAAAAAGAAGCTTCAGAAATGTAAGAATTATGAGATGACAAATGTAATGAGTTATACTTTCAGCAGATACTCCTGTTTTAGCAGTGGCTCATAATACACCAGACTGTAAGACAAGCAGAGCATTTCTCATGTTATGGATTTAGGAAACAAAAACTTCCAGGAACTACTGAAGGTGTGGCATCAGTTCCCAGAGTTCTTATTCGAGGAAAAAAATAACATTTAAATGTTTAATGCTATTAAAGTTCAATTTAAATTTAACATGGTAACGGTGGTTAAAATGGAGCATTTGCTAGGGTGAGGACCACAGAATATGTCAGCTTGATTTATTAGAGAAGTATCACATATGCATTGTTCTTCAGTATGTTATTTCCTCAATGAAATCCTGAAAGAACTTTCGAAAAGGGTGTTACCTGGCTTGTGACAAATCTAGGTCTCGAGTCATCAGCATACGTAAACCTTCTTCATTAAAGAAAAGGTTGTTTCCTCCAGACATGATGCCACATTTCCTTGACGGCTTTCCACCACTCACAAGGAGGAATCTATCCGACTCCAGCTGACCTGAATACACAGTGAATACATATTTATGATTTACTCTGAAGTGCACCTGCTGCAAGAGTGCTACTTCCAGAGGAAGAGAGATAAATTAAAAATCACACGCTGACTGAGAAATATTCGGTGTTTCCAATGCCATGTAGTCTAGAAAGCTGACACAAATCAAAACAAAATAAACAAACCCAGAAGTATGAAATCTGGGATCTTAGTTTCCAGTTATTCATAAGGTTTTCCACTTTTCTTCATTTATCTTAAGATAGCAACAACATACTCAGGTCTATAAAGAAACCTTGGGTACCATGTGGTAGCATGCAAGCAAGGGTATTTCTAATTGAAAATGAACAGCAGCACCTGTGAAGGGATGAGTTTGGTTCACAGGTGCTGCTTTATGCAAAACATGCTCCTCTTACCATGCTTGCTAGCGGGGGAAGCCTCGAGGGGGTTTTAGAGTTGTGTGCATGGATGCTCTGTGTGCCCAGGCATGCGTGAGGCTTTCAGTTCCCTCCTGCCTTCCCTCTCTTGGGGTCTGCTCAGGCTGCTGAGCACTGGCTCCCACTGCTGAGACACATGGTCTGCTCTGAAACCATGTTTGCTGTAGTAAGGCCAGTCAGATTTCCCTAGTAGTGAGAAACGACACTCTGCTATTTGCCTCACTTGCAAATGCTCTGTCTCTGCTAAAGTCAAACTACCATCAAAACATAGTTTTCTTCTAAAATTATTTTCTACCTGTAGAGTTCCAGGGAGTTCTGTTTCAATGAAGATTTTGTATTCCAGCATTAACAGTGCATCAGACATTCACAAACCGTGCTTGCAAATGGCATCTGAACTACTTGGTTCGTGGGAATACCCCCATGGCATAAATTCTAATCAGAAGCACGCAGGGGTGAGGAAGGCTTTGCTGCTTAATCCCTTGAACCCTGGGTTCCACTAAGATGGACAGGTAGTATTCAGATGCCCCCTCCCAGAAGAGATACCTTCAAAGTCATCCTTAAGGAAGTCAGAGTTCTTGGTGCTTATTTTGCAGGTTGGCCCCGAGTAGCCGGGGTCGCAGATGCACTTGGTGCCGTTGACACAGCTGCCGTGCCCGTTGCACATCTCCTCGCACTGGGGGCCAATGTACACATTGTCAATGGCCCAAGTCACAGGCTGGGATCCAGCAGGGTAAAATCCTTGGTACCACCTGAACCTCGCCAACCTGAAAATGGCATAAAAAGTACTTATTTTAAATAATAGTTCCATCTTTTTTGTATTCCATACATATATCATTATATGCACGTATGTATTTTTCTTTCTGTGGGAAGTGGCTTGATAAATAGATTAATTCTAGAAACTGACTGCTAGATCTAATTCCTTCAGTACCTCATGCATCTTTATGTTGATGTTCAACCCAAGTACTGACAGAAGCAAAAATAACATTATTCATTAGTTGTAATCCCAAAATCGAATGACAGACATAATTTTTCAAGATTTAAAATCCAGCTACTCTTATCTCCATCATTCATGGGGAAGATGAATGGCCATATCTGGTGGATTCCCTTCTGCTTTGGTGTACGGTGTGTGGGTCAGACGGGGCCACTTTCACCCTCTCCTGGAAAGTGAGATCCTACTTCATGCTTCCATCCTGCCCCCAGAAAGACCACCTGTAGGGGTGGAGTGGTAGGATCTCACCCTCAATTATGGAGAAAGAAAACATGATCTCCCATGTCACCAGGTATTCAGCTTGCTTTCGGGCAGCTTAATCTTAAACCAGGCTGATATTGCAAGTTGTTAATTTAAACTATATTCTCCTTTGGGTGCTGTCCTGTCATTTTTAATTCATCTCCTAAGTGCTACTCGCATCAATGCTGCATATAAAAAGGAACCAATTGGGGAAGGAGGGAAAACGAATTGAAATGAGGAAAACACTTGAGAGACTAATTTTATTCCCAGTTGAGAAAACGTTTCAAGGAAGGAAGGAAACCAGAAGATTGAGAAGGGAAAAGCACTTAATTGCCTTGCGTGTTTAATGTGTCTTGTTAAAGATATCTAAATTCAGCAGGCAAATCAATTCCACAGGTAATTGTAGCTGACAATTTTTTTTCCTTGATTTGCTAAAAAGAAATATTTATGAGAGGATTTAGGTGACAACTGGTAATTGGTGGGTGGGGACACTACTAAGCGTTACGAGAAAGATGCCCAAGAACCAGAGTTCTGCTGGAAGTCAAAATCATCGACTTTAGCACGCTCTGAGGTGAAGGACACAAGTGTGAGGCTGGAGCTGCTGTAAGCTCCTCTTGAGAGTAGACCTCTGCCCACCACCCTGGATTTTTCTTCCTGATTCGTGTCAGCTCCTCCTGTCAAGGTCGTTCCTGGCGAGGGTGAAGCACCACTCGTGTCTGAAGCAGAGAGCGAACCACTACTCTTGCTGAACTTGTTTGGGGTTTCTTCTCTGGCTCAACAGGGCCTGGACCTTTCCTTCAGGACATAACTGGAATACTGTTATTTACAGCAGTCTGTTGAGAACATCTATTCATTTCTAAAATTACATATGTAGTGTAAATAACTTAAAATGTCTTCATCCTCAGTTAAATATAACCATTTGACACTTTGGGGATAAAAAGGCTGGGGGATTTTTTTCGAATTACACAAGGAGACAGGTTTGGATTTTTTTCTTGTTCTTCCAGTGGATTCTGGTGGAGAAATCCCCCCTTCAGCCTTCTGGCCCAAGGATCTAATGCACTGAACGCCCCATGTAAGCTACTCTACACTGCTGGGCTTAGCTGGCTGCCAGCAATGGGCTCCTTGTCTGGTGTCTTGGTGAAGGAATAGGAAGGAGGGTAGAAAAACAGGATAGAAGCACTCAGGAACAGAGGACTAAATCAAAATCCTGGAAGGTTTGAGTTAGGAGTCTGCACAGTCAAAATTTTGGTTTGGAGGGATGGATTGATGGTTGGGTAAAGGGTAAAATAATTCTTTTGCACAAAACCAGGAAGCACAAGTGAGCTGGTGAAAGAGATGTTTAAATTTTAAACTTGAGTTTTCTGGTTTATGACAGTTAACATTTCAAGCACAGAAATTTAAACATTTTCTTAAATTATTAAACATCCAGTCTTTCCAAACTTGATTCTTATTTCTTATATAGGTCTTTTCATACTTTCAGAGGCACACATGGGGTCATTTATTTGGTGGAGGACCCATTGACTGCAGTAGTTTCATAAATACTCAGTCTCATAGCTGCATAGACTCTTCAAGTCTCATAGTTGCACAGCTCGTTTTCGTTCATACATGCTACAGTTTAATCATTAATGGTGTGATCTTTTACATAAAGTGAGTGGATGCTAGATGACAGTTATGCCTGAAAAAATAAACAGTAGTTTTTACTTTGAAAAGTTACATATTACTGTGCCTGCTACCACATATTGTTTTTCTGTGCTGTGTTGTCATCCAACCTGATTTGTTTCCCTAACTCTAAGTTTCTAATGACTGCAGCAGTTAATTTCTTAGAATATTACAGCTGAGACTGTGAGTATTTAGATCAAACCATTTCCTCATACTGAAGTAGAATCAAGCTCATACTAGCTCACATTTTGCTGCATTTTCTAATGAAGCTCAAATTTCATGCAAGAGTATCATCAGTGAATTTAAATGGCTGATGCAGTTCTGTAAAGAACACTCAAAGCACTCTAAGAACAGTCAGTTTTGCATTGATTTCACCTTTCTATTAAATTGTCACCAATTAAAGATATAGGTAATAGGAAATTGCCAGTTGTTATTCTACATCAGTATTAGGCACAATATGATTTGGGGAATCACCTAATTTGGGGAATCACCTGAACACTAGCTAACATTCAGGGCAAAAAGCATAGAAAAACTAGTCATCTGGTCTGTTTTAGCGCTGAAGTTCTTATGCACCACTCTTGTGCTGGAATGACATTTTGGGTTAAAAACAGAGATAAAAGCAAAGCAACAAGCAGCTGGGTAAGAACAGAAGCTGGACACTTACCCACAGAGGTGCAGTTTTCCGAAGTGAATGACCTCCCTTCTCCAGCCCTGGGTAGTGCCTGCGTAGTAAGTGCTGCTTGGGTGATGCTCAGTGGAGCAGAGGGAGCTGAGGTGGCTGCTGCTGCTGTAGCACAAGGGGAGCAGCAGGTGCCAGGTGGCCCCCAGGTCTCGTGAGAACTCCAGCTTCACCGGGTCAGCAGAGGCGCTGTCTGTGGTGCAGCCAATATTGATCTGGGGGCCAAGGCATCAAACACAGAAGGTGACACAGGGCAGGCTGTGGGACCCCCAGCCATTCTTGCCCTTAGTCAACCTCCCCCATTTGGTACTTGTATAGTCCAGGTATTTGTTTAGTCCAGGAAAATGGTGATTTGGGAACCCATTTAACAACAAGGATGATGCACTCAGGACACACATGAACAGGAAGCCTTGCACATTGCCCTCCTGTCCATGAGTATATCACACTATGGCTTATGATAACATGAACGTGATAAGAAATCCCCAACAACTTCTAGCTAGAGAAAACTGTAAAGTTAATTGGTCAAATCCCAAAGGAGAGCTGCTAACATCGCTGGAGCAAATGCACCAGCTCTTGCAGTCCTCTGGCAGGTACTGAAGTAATCATAGCATCAAAAAAATGTGCGTTATTAAAAGCAGAAATATTAAAACAAAAAGTGCAAATATTAACTTTTTGTTAATGCCAAGCTATTAATTGCTGAGCTGTGCTATGGTCCTCTTTTATGTTACATTTCAAAAAAAACTGCTTATCACCTCAGTGTGTTCAGCTTTCACGCGCACTACCTATTTGTTCATGTATAATGCCAAAGCCCTAGAGCGTCACAGTTGGATTGGATTTAGATCCAATGTCACCAAAACTTAGTTTTGCAGTGTCAGACTTCTCAGGGTGTGCTTACAAGATTCCCGATATAAAGAACAGTAGAAAAGGCAGAAAAGTTACATGAAAACCAGTTCCACTACTGAAAAGAATACAAAATGTTTAATACAGAATCTGAGACCTCTTAAGACACACTTTCTGCATGCAACCACTGCAAATTAACCTGCTTTTCTTTTACACTGATATGTACATGTTCTTACAATTTCAAATTGCTTTTGTAAAAGAAGAATTAGTTTCTTTGCAGAATGACTCTGTCATATAAAATAAGATGTACTGTACTTACCATGCACCAAATAAAAATCCATTGCTGGTGAAATATAAAGCCTGTATTAGAACTATGTAACGTTTTAATATTCTTATATATCTTTGTAGGAAAAACTAAGTGTCTTTCTAGCATGCTGTTCTGTTTATTTCTAAAACGCGTTACTTGGAAATGTGCATGAATGTTGAAAGTATCCTACATTGAATTTCCTTCATCAGTCTTCAGTGCACATGAGTCCCATCAACCTACATTTGACTAGAAGGGTTGTCTACTCATCTGGAAGCTTAGAGAGATGCTTGACCCAATAGAGGTTTTGACTCTTGAGACACAGAGAGAAACTCAACTGCATTATGCATAACTCCTTCATTTACACTAATGTTCTCAAAAACGTGAGCTGAAAACGATGTTCTTACCCCATATGGAAGTAAACATGTAGATTTTATGAGTTAATATTCTGAAGGCTTATGAATATCTTAAAGGGACCTCAAACATTTTTGTTCTGCAGGCTGTAATCTATATTTTAAAACAGAAAATGGTTTGCATTCAATAATTTATGCATTAGTTGCATGACAAATTGAAGTGTGCATGAGTACACAGCTAAACATAATTTTCTTGGAAAACCTTTAGTATCATTTTAGGAATTTTTATAAACTCGTATCATTTGCTGATTATTATGTAGCTCATATTAATGCCACAACATACTACATTGTTGTTAAAAGCAGCCTGGTAACTGTGGCATGGTAATTTACATGCCAGATTCTTATCCAGTTTCTTAATGACAATATAATGACCTCTCTAAACTAATAAATACTAGGCTAACTGGTTACTCCTATCAATAGCTGCCCTAGCCAACGCACAGTTTAGATTCTAGGATAAATCAGAAAGTTTAATTTACACTCTGTGTTGTCACCTGTTTCCACTGACTATATGAGAAACACAAAAATATGCTCCTTATTCATGAGCTTTAGTTAACTTGCTAAGATGGGATGACTTCAGGCCACAATAGCCAAAAAACAGCTTCATCTAGAGCATCTATGATGTGGGCAGAAGAAAAAGGAAAGCAGAAGCTTGTCTCTCTGAGATAGTACCACAGTGCAGTTAAGCCAGCAGGTAGAAAAAATTATTTTCTACTGTCACGGATGAAGTTGTAGCTCTCCACTGGTCAGCCTGTGAAAATGCTGCACTCCTACCTTGAGAAGGCTGTGATGTGGCCATTTGGACCCTCATTATATTTTGCTCATCCTCTTGCCTGCCTGTGGTGACTCTCCAATGCATAGGACATGGACTTTAATGCTATCAGTGCAAGTATATAGGCATGGACAAAGCAGTAATTTAGGCAAGAAAGTAGAAGACTTTGAGGCAGAAGTTTCCCTTATCGGTGTATTAAAAGCATCATGATACATTCACATGAGGGAGAGTAATGTCAAATCAACTAGAGTCTCTACTAGGCAATCAGAAGAGCTGGGAAAATACACCAGAGCAGAACGTGGAAGGACATAAAGAAAAAGGCAAAATAACTTTCTGACGACAAGTACCTCAAATTGTATGATAGTATTTTCATTTACACTCAGGTCCCTTGTGGTAATGGAGTGCTCTCCAACTTCATTTGAAACAAATACCATGGCCGAATCTTCTTCCCTATAAATAAAAGAAAGGAGTGCTTTAGACTCAGTCTACGAAGTAATTTCTTTCTACTGTATTGCTGAGAGAATCTTACGGAGCTCTTTTAGATGAATATGGGCAATAAAGCCCAATGTTTCCACCAGGATAGAAAAACCAGTTGTCCTCTTTAGGACCAAAGTCAAAGGTATCCAAAAGGATAATGGGATTCTTCAGGTTATTTCCATCAATAATGAAGTCATCAATAATCCAGATTTCTTCTTTTTTGCCTACAAAGAAAATGGAAATATTCCTATTAAGACCTAATACTAATATTATTAGAGAGCAGAACAGCAGCCAATATTTACAGATTATGTGAAGAAGAGGGTGCGAAAAGTGTGGGTTCATTATTTTCACTTTCCATGAAAATAGTGCCCATGCTGCTCTGCAGCCTGACCCTATGGAATTAACTTTTATTCCCTGAAATTTAGAGAAGTCACAGCAAAACGAAGAGTGAAAAGCAATGGCTGTTGAACAATTACCTTTTATTTAAATCACATTTACTTTGAAATTCTGTCATTGTCTTCTTCAATTAAGACTCATCTAAATGAGCAGTTGCTACAGAGTCCAAGCAGCCTGAAAGTGCAATTTCATTCTATGTCCTTGTACTCAGCAGTTTGTATTTGCCTGGGAGGAGTTCTTCCATAGAGAAGGGAACTCTGAATCTCCTTCTCTCCAACGGGTTACGTATTCATATACGTCAGAAAATTGGTATTCTTAAACTGAAGAGGAAAGATTAAATTGACAGATATTTTGTGTAACATTTTTTCATTTATCCTAAAGTGTTTGAGTTATCAGAGAAAAGTTTAGATAATTGATTTTGGCAGGACACATCAGAAGAATGAACTGAAACTGGATTGTCAGGACCAGATTTGAATTTGCTTTTTTTTGTTAGGGTTGTGCTAGGAATTTGCCTGCATGGAATAAACTATTGCTGAATCGCCATGTCTAAATGATTGCTGGAATTCTTTAGAGCTGTTAATGTCAGTTTCTGCTAGGAAATGTGCTCAGAATAACTGAGAGCAGAGGAGAGCTTCCTTCAGCTGGCACATCTCCTGTAATCAGGAGGAATGAGCTGTGTTCCTCTTGTGGTTTTCCAGTCCTTTACAATTTAATCAAAAGATTAACTGCTCGCTACATACTCTTTCTAAATGGGTTTTTAATGCCTAGTTAATTCTGAGTAAGGTAGGCCCAGTTCCCATTTACACTTGGGACACTTTTGTATAATTGGAGCATCCTAATGGGGCCTCGGTGTAAGTGAGAATCAGGTCCATTAAAAATAATGAGAACAACCTGAGTGAAGTTAACTTTATTGGTGTTGCTTGATCTCCCACTCCCTCCAGGGCCAAAGCTGATGGTTTCCTGCACGCAATCCAGGGATATCAGGTGAAGGTACTTCACTTTAAATCATTCAACTGCTTTATAAGAACAGTAAACATAATCTTGCAATAATTCTAATTGAAGGAGTTCAAATCCTCCCACGATTTAAAAGTCTCTATAATTCTTCAGTTCAAAAAATCTACTCTCTTAGAGATGCTGAGCTGTGCAAGAATGGACCTGGACTCCCAGGGGTGTCTCTTCCTTACCATTGTTGTAAGGTTGCCAGAGCCTGAACCGCGTTGCGTTGCTTTGGGCTGCATAAGGCAGAGGAACGTTGATAAAGAGTACATCTGTAGTCTGGGTGAAGTAAAACTCATCTATCAGGTGCCAAGTGATGCCACCGTTGACAGAATATTGCAGCAGGATGGAATGAGACCTCTCGGGGGTGCCTGGAGAAGAAAGGGCATGGATTTACGTTCATTAAAATCCAGTAAGTTCAAAAATGCTTCTTCAGTTATAAATAAAATTATGCTGCTCTGACATGGGCTTCCTTTAACAACAACTTAAGCTGTTGAGATGTTACACACCTATTGTACACATACATCTTCCTGTGCTTTCCCTTGCTTGTCTGTCTGCAAAATGCAAATGAAACAGGGCCTAAATGTACATTACTGTTCATTATACGTATGATCACAGTTAATTACTGAGATGAGAAGCTATCTCAGTGTTATACTTTTTTAGATTAGAATGAACCTGCTCCTTCTACTATAGACATATTCCAGTAATACAGTATTTATTTGCTTGTTTTGTCCAGGTACCAGATGTTATCATCACCATCTGTAGCACCCATAGATAAAGACACAGTCCCTATCCTCAGAGATTTATAGTCTATGGCTCTCACTGCAGACACTGGGATGAGGATATTTTTGCCCAGAAATAACACAATTGATGGAAAGCACTGAGGATCTTTATTAGCATGTTTTAACAACAACAAAGCAATATTCTGTGCTTTAAGCTGGGCCTAAAAGTCAGTGGAACTGACAGTAAAATTTGCATTTTCTAACTACCAGCTCCTCCTATTTTTTTTTACTTTGAGCTTTAAAGAATAAAAAACCAAAAGCTCTTTACAGCCCTAGTTATTAACATATGCTAATTAGAACCCAGCACTCACACTCGATGCTGGTTACCCTACACAAGCTCAGCCCCCAGCACGTATTTGGCCTGTGCCTAATGTGCTGTCCAGGAATACCAGTGTCTAAGGTATCTCTGAACTGAGGTCTCACTCAGACAGATTTTCACTCTCTGCTCCCTTCATGGTGTGGCACAGTGATGGCATATCCCCAAAAACTCAGGAATAAGCAGAAAAAAAGGACTAAGGGACAGTTTCTTCATCCCTGACTCACTGCGTGTTACTGTGCAAGCTTCTCCCATGTTCTGTTCTTAAATTAACCCCATTTGCTGAAACCAAAGTGCCTGATGCACACACTCCTGCTCCCCTCTGCTCCAGTACAAGTATTCAATCACCAGCTGTGGAACAGAGCAGGGAAGAGCCATTTGCAGTCAGGAGCTGATTTCAGCTTATCTGTGGCAATTAACAGTAAACAACAAACTGCTTTTAACACTCACAGCTGAGAGATGTGCCCAGCTATATTAATTTGTATTCAACATTAAGGAGCTTGTTGGGACTAAGCCCTGGATCCAGGAGTAGGGCTAACAAGTCATACAGATTTAATAAGGAACAAGTTCTCCTGGAGTTTCATGGTCTTACTCCTTGTGCGTCAAGTGGCAAAATCCAGGCTTGAGCCTTTGGCTATTCCTGCCTTACATATGATTAAATGCCCATTAAAGAAAATCAATAATAATTCACAAAGAGCTGTATTTTCACTTGTCCATACAGAGATTTGGCTAAGATACTTATTTAGGAAGAAAGAGGAGGTTCAAAACTGTTTTCAAGCTATTGGCAAATGTTGAGTCAGTTAGGGTCCAGTTCCAGAGCACTGAGCTTACAAGAGCTATGGACATCTTCCTTACACCAAAGGGAGAGGAGTTTTTCAGCATTCAGAGTTCAGCCTGGAAGTGCCAATTCTATCAGCAGTACTGGGAAAAACTTCTGAAATTGCATGGGAGTGACTCAAACCTTCAAGCAGGTTAGTGGTTCTCCATCATGTCACTCCAGACTTGGATATAATTATTTTTTAAAGCCAAGGATGGCAGGGCCTTGGAGCAGGGTAAGACTGAATGATTGGCTTGAAAGTCCTTGTACTGGAGGAACTGTCACAAGTTATTTACACCAACACGTAAACTTGTCTTGCAAAGTCTGACTATTCTTCATATCAATTAAATAGAATTATGGAGTTTCAGTTATCTGTAAGATACCTATTAGGCAGCCAAATTATAAGAGATTCTAATGCAGTGGACTAATGCTTGAAAAATGAAAAACACTGTAGTTTCCTATCAGTCCCTTAAGTAATTTACTGTAGGCACCATTTTATGACATTAAAAAAACAGATAAATTAATTTTTTTTCCCAACATAGTGGAAAATCTCAAAAAAATCTTGAGCTGTTTTGTTTCTCTCCTGCTCAAAGACTTTACTAGCTGTGCTATTTTTGATTGCACCTCAGTTCACGTTTGCCTTAGGAACTGCACAGACAGCCACGTAGGCTGGGAGCAAGGTAGGGATGATGCAAAATTTCAAACAAGTTCCCATATAATCTACCATAAACTGTTGATCCCTACCATACACTGAAGCTGAAAATATAAATCTGTATTCTTTTCTGTCTTGCTACTATGTACTAATAAAACTAGAGAAGTGATAGTAAATCAACAGTGATCTTACCTTTGGAAATAAATTTAAATGAAAACTGGATGTACACTGTATTACTGCAGTCTAGATCTCTTGACACAAGCATTCTCAGTCCTTCCTGCAAGTACAGAATATACAATAAGAAAAGCAGTTCCCATTATTGAAGATATTCTCTAGCTTATTGTTGCCTGGATATTGTCTGCTACTGACTGCTGGTGGCAGCAAGAGAGGAAGTTCTCTGTACCACACCTTTTCCCAGGCAGAAGATGGGGACAGTGACAGCCTCGGCAAAGGGAGCCAAGATATGGCAGAGGCACAGCTACATGGTCAGGTACAGACACAGTAACAGCTCATTCAGTTCGTGCTCTGAACTGCTGGGAAGTGATCGGATCTGCAAACACTGATTTAGACATTGAGTCCAAGCTACTACACTCATTTTTTGTGCAAACTGTACAGAGGCCAAGCACCCTAATTTCCAGGCAGGGACAGTCCTCTCTAAGAGTTCTTTTCTGTATCTCAAAACATATTTTGTACAAATATCCTCTTCTGGGGCAACCTGTTGACCTGTAAGGAAAGGGAGCAGAAAACCCATAGGGACCCCTGAGTTCCTGTCCAGCTCTCCAGATGAGCTTGCTCTTGTGTGGATCCTGGGGCCAGAGCCAGTCCCTGTTCTGCAGAGATATGGCAAACCTCCTCTCAGAGCTTCCCTCTTTCTCAGACCCATTCTCCCAGGGGAACAAGCTGCAGGAACAAGCAATGCAAATTTTAGACAATTCACATCTTGAGATTTGGGATTTAAATAATCTAAAGAAGTTGAACTGGAGTCAAGGTTTTGCAAATAAATGTTTCAAAGAATTAATTTATATACCAAACATTATTTAACTTCTCTTTTTGAGGGCACCTGAGTTCACAGTGTCGAATGAAGACTTGTGTGAGCTGAGAATTTGCATGCTTGCGAACAAAAGTCTTTCTATTATGCATTTTTTTAAGAACTGAAAAATTCAGAAAATATATTTTCTGGCCTTTTGAAATCTGCAATCAAAAAAAAAAGTCTTTAAAGAGCTAGAAAGCATCAAAATGATAGAATTGAGTAAAATACAGGCAAACTACATAAACATTGATTACACAGACTACACCCCTGACTAATTTGTATTATTCAAAATACTAAAAAGCCAATCAGGAGACTTCAAGATGACTGTAATATGTACCACATTTCCAAATAGTTCACTTCAAGAATCTCAGTGTAAAGTTTCATTCTTTTCCTTTGGTGGTCAAGGAAGAGTTTATACCACAAATGGAAGTAATACACAACAAACAGATGGAACCCATTTGTTCATAAAAAAAAACAATGGTGAAAAACCTGGTGCATGTTTAGAGTAGGAAAAGACAAGAAAAATGAAAATATCAAATTCTAGCCAAAAGACTTCAGCATAAGCATATGGGGCTAACCAGAGAAAATTTACTTTCTGTTTTTAACTCTACTGGTTTTCATTGATTTTTTTTCAATTTAAGTAATCTCTGACCCCTTTGAAAATGAGAGCTGTTCCAGACTTGATGGTGTCACCATTCAGGTTTCCTCTCTCAGCACCGTAGACTTCAGGCCAAAGGTCTGGATGCAGGTTACCATTGAAATCGTCCTTCAGGACAGATGGCAGAGGAAGGACAGGGACACAGTATGGACCTCCAAAGCCTCTGTCACACCTAGCAACACATTGGGAAGAAGAGGTATTATCCATCTGGCCTGGATAAAACACATCCTTTCCATGAAGCAGCTTAAGCAGTTTTCTACTCACATGCAGTGACCTGAATCACAGATGCCGTGCCCTGAGCACATCCAGGGGCACCCTGTAGCCAGGACCACATTATCAATAGCCCAAGAATCAACTCCAGAAGCATAGTTGTACTGAATCCATCTGAACCGTGTTCTGGGAGAGCTATTCAAAACAGAGGAAATGTATTTCAGGATTCAAAATTCTGCTCCATAAAGTGCTAAATAGTAGAGAAAATCCCACGGACATCAGAAGAAAAGCATATTAATAAGCATGGCCCCCTTATTTCAAAAAGATTCATGTTCTAGTTGAAACTGGAAGTTTAAATTTCTCAGGTTAGTCTTTTAGGCAAAATTCCAGCATATTCTAAAGGAAGGTGCCCAAAGTTGTAATCAAGAAAGAACATTGCTGAGACACTTGCTGATCAGCAAAGTGGTTGAGAAGAAATTAGTAGTTCCATTAGCATTTGACAGCTCCATGGGTTGCTAGCAGAGTGGAAACAATAAAATTGCTTCAGTAAAGTAAGTAATGAAAGTTCATTTATATTAACTGTTGTGTAAAGACAAAAACAATGCTTATATATGTTCATATATATATATAAGAATGTACGAATATATATGTACAAACACGCAGATGCATACACACTGCTGTCACTGCTGACTCCTTTGTTATCCTCAAATGAGGAAAGTATTTTGGAAAAAAACCTCTTTGGGAGATGATATATATATATGGCCACCTGAAGTGAACTGTGGAATTAGAAATCAAGATGTGAACCCCAGGCCCAGTTCATTTACTGCATGTCCATTTTTACCACTGTATTTTCTGGGTGATGAGATGGACAGAGGTAATGTGTAGGGTGCTCTGAAGAACTACAGAACTACTCAGAACAATGGTAAGCAGTGTCATCATTACCTGTCATTCCTAAATTAGGGCACGGTTTTATTTAGAGAGATGGATGCCAGCACATCTGCCACATCCATTTACAGCAGTGTGATATCCTGAGGATGTCGGCAGAACTCTCCTCCCAGTCAAACAGGTGGAGGCAGCACATCCAGTGACATGTGTTCTGACTTGCTGAATGCTGTGACTAACATGTCTAAATGTTGGATGACAACGTATGTGCAACAACAGAAAACACTACTGTAGGAAAGGATGGGACAGGGTATTTCTTCTTGCTTCTTATTGCATAAACGTTAGAAAAGCTGGTTTAGCATTCTTGTTCTTACTGTCATAAATTATAGGCAAGACTCAAGAATTCACTCATCAAAGTTGTTACTTCCTTTAAGTCCCTACAGTTCACATTATGGCTGATGAAATATTTTGAAGTGAAATTTAAAATTCTGGTGGCGTGACAACACACATTTAAAAATTTAAAAGACATGCAAAACATTCCCAAGCTGGGGGATGTTTGTTCAAATTAGATCAGCAAAACTTTTGTCATACTAAACAGCCAGAAGAGCAGCGCTCACTTGGTGGAGGGTGGGAGGTAGACAGTAACTCTCTTCCAGTTTTGGAATCTTTCCGAAGTGTAGATGGAGCTCTCGGTGTACTGCTGACAGCCGATTGTTGGCGGGACACACTCCTCTGTCACCAGGTGCCAGTCTCTCCCGTTGTTTAGGGAATACTGAAGGTGAACACTGTGGGAATTGCTGTATGGCTTGCTGCAACCCATGCTCAGCTCAAACTGCAAGAATGTGGAGGCTGATACGTGGAAGTCCCAAGTCTCAGCGTAACGAGGTTTTCCTAAGAAAAGAGAGAAAAACAACAACGACAACAAAGTGTACCTTCAGCATATGCTTTCAGTAGAGTCATTCAAATTTGTTACCTTTATCTTCACCTTTTTCCAGCCTTCTCTTCCCTATAGATTACTAAATACCTGGATTTGTCTATACCTCCCATCTTGTAAAACTTGATCCATATATAATTGATAAAATAGACTGATACAAAACGTAGAAATGTTTGATGACACATACCAATGTTTTCACTGAACATCAGAGCTGTATCCATAGACAGGCAGTCAATGTCTACTTGACCTCCTTGTATTCTGTACCAGCTTGCTTGTAAATCCACAGTTCCATCAAATTTATCCTGGAAGCCGGTCTGAGAGCTGTCATTCATCCCTATAAGCACATCGTCCAAAGCCCACTGGGCTGAATGCTTCCCTACAAAAACCAGAACAGACAGGTTAGTGGAGTCCCTGTAAGTTGTTTTTCTGCCCATATGCTGTGTTCACTCAGGGAGCAGTGCTCAATCACATAGACTGAGTGCTGTTAAACAAAACTAAAACATTGCTCAAGGATGCACCTGGACTCTAGAGTATGTTCCTATTACAGATAAACACAGGTATTTCCCTCCTTACTTCTTTAGCTTCAGTGCCTTTGCCATAATATGCTCTCCCTCTGTTTGGGTGAGACACTCCCTGAGCCCCTAGATTGGAGATTTTCATTTTATGGGTCACAACCTTCCTGCCATTCCCCACAGCTGAATTCGAAAGGCCTCAGCCTAGTTCCCAAAATAGCTTTTGTATGAAAGCGAATAGAACACGAAGGAAAACGCTGAAGGCTCTACATATAGATAATATTCAGAGAAGGGCTGTTTCCCTTCCTGGAAATCTCTCTCCTCTTGCTCTCCAGCCTACAGGCATTTCACTTTCATAATAATCTCCAGTGCATTTCTTCAGCCTTCACTTCAATTCACTTTTTCTACCGGCAGGCTGAGAAGAACATCTTACTGCACAATTACTGCCCTCACAGGAGAGGAAGGAAAGCCTTTACAACAAATTGTGAGCTTGCAGCAATGTGCCAGGACTTTTGCCTTGCCACCGTGAGGAATGTGGGTCATGGCTGATAGGACCATTGTGCACTGAGGAATGGCAGACAGAGGATAGTCCATGAAGGAACTAACATCTCTAAGAGAAGTGCTTGTCACCTGTAGGTGCTGGTGTGGAAGGTGATATTTCAACCTCCAGTCACAAAACTTTGCTTTTACTGGGAGCCACAGGGCTGCCATTAGGTGGTCTTAAGAGTGATCACCCTCAGCAGGGACAGATGTCATCCAGGTGCCACCAAGGCAAGTACAGGGAGCAAGAGGTTGGATATTGCACCACTCACCAATGCAAATGATCATCACAGAATGGTCTGTGGTGCTCCAGTTGTTGCATAGCACTTTTTACCAAAGGAACTGTCTTCTTAACTAAATCACATCCCTCTTGTCTTGTCTATTCTCTTACTGAGTGAGGACAATTAAGTCCAGCACATATAAGAAAATACATGAATAAAAACAGCCATCAAAATGATAAATGATGTCTAAGAAGCTGCATACCATAATTACCTGAATGTAAGCTATGTGCTTTGCTGCCCAAGGAATTGCTGTTGAAATGTACTTTGCTATATTTCTGAATATTACCTTCTATTTCTTGCAGATCCAGGAGCTGCTGCCTTGTGCAAAGGTAAGACACTTAACCAGGACACTTTTAGTAGTGGTAATGTGCCCCCAAGAGAGATGGGAACTCTCACAGTGGCTGTAGGAATCAGCCAGCACCAGGGTTTTACTTTCAGTTGAGGATGTGGGAAGTGGCTGAGTGGTGGTGCAGGGGAGCTGGGCTCTGGGACACCAGAAATGGTGGCAGGAGAGGGTCCTACATTGGAGTGTGGAGATATTAAAATAGCGAGATGGGAGCCACCAGGTAGGCAGATTCAAGGCCAAGTTATGCCTCTACTTCCAAAACAGAGAAAAAATGAGATAAAGAGTGTAAGCCATTTGGCATCCCAGGTCACTCTATATTCAGGTAAAAACTCTAATCTTATTTAGGCTTTTTTTTTTTTTTTTTAATTTAATGTAGTATTCTTTTCCCCTCCCCCCTGTTATCACAGCATCTTTGGTTTAAACTTAGCTCTTAAACAATTTTACTCTTAAGCCCACTTTTCAGCTTGATGCTATGAAAAAAAAATCATGCCCATAGTGTGACTCAGGAAAGCCCAAATATGCTCTCACAACACCCAACTGTTCAAAATACTGTGTTTTTCATGAGCTGAGGTCTCTGTAGAACATTTCTATATTGAGTAGCACTGACATGTGGGTTGTGTAAAGCCGCTTAATGAATTTTTAGGATGGCCTTGCTTACCATGTTGTGGCTGCCACCAGCGGAAGGCAGTGGCAGGGGTCTTGGCCTCTCGGGGTAAGTCTATGGAAACAACCTGGGGCTCCAGGTAGGACATGAAGTCCAGCTCTCGCAGCAAACTCCAGGTGATCCCATTGTCATTTGTGTATTGAACAACAAGCCCTGTATTTAAAATTAAGAAAAGCAGTGAGTGTGACTGTGCAGAGCAAAGAGGGGGCAGTTCACCCTGTACTCAGGAACTGCCGAGCCCCATCCCGTGCACAGGCCTTTTGACATCTGCCCCACCCTTTAGGCATCTCCTGGTCCAGGAGCATTTTGTGGACAAAGTCCTACTGCAAAGGTGACGTGGGTCACTAGCTGCCACATGCCATCTTGACTGTCTTCACGAAACTCAAAGGATCAAATCTTTTATAGCCTCAGGAAAACTAAGGATTATACCACAGAAATGATAGGAATAATGTGATTTTATTTACACAGTATTTATTTCATGTTGGGTATCCTCTCAGTTGGTGTGGAAGACTAAGTTATAATTCTGATAGCTGGGATCGCAATGCTGCTGCTCTGTATGCAAGCTCACAGCATCGCTGGAAATTAATTATCATAACATTTAGACAGTTTAAGATAGTCTTGGTATTGTACATACAGTATGGCAAATACTAGGACACAACAGAGCCCAGCAGAGCTCATCAAAGGGGATAATAGAAGAAAGAAGCACCTCTGTATATTTCTTCTCTTAAAACACTTTTGTATTGGAGTATGTTCAAAGATAATAGAATTTCCTTGTGTCTTATACTGGTGCAAATGAGAAGAGAATCAAACCCTTGGTGCAATCTGTGCTGCAAGATGACAGCTTTCCTCTCTGAGTAAGTCAATGTAAATGCAAAATATCAGGAAACAGTCCACTGACATTAAATGATTTATACTGAGAGGAAAATTAAATTTTCTCATCTGTCACATCAGTGGTCTGCCTTCATGCAACCAGGCCACTTTACATGGGAATCTGCTCCCAAAATGCTGATCCTTCCCAAACACAAGTATCAGTCTTCCACCCCAGTAACTTTAGGCATGTGGGTCAAATAAGAGAGGAGACATCTGAAAGAAATGAATTTATTCAGATGAAATAAATTTTCAGCTGCAGCTTTATAATTTTGCATTTTGGTAAATCATGCATAAGCGTAGTTTGGAAGGCAATTTTTTATTAGGCCCACTGGTGTAGTTGAGAAGATGAACAAGTTTTCAGGTACACAACTCTTCTTCAGGTCAGAAATGGAGTTATCCTGAACTTGAATTTCCTTCCTCTGATTTCAGACCTAATGAAAAGTCCCGTGCACTTGTAAATTTACCTTTTTCCAACACTATCAAGTAGTCTAATAAAAGCTATTACACCTTGCCTTGTGAATGTTGTCTTTCTTAGACCATCACAGCTCCAACAGTCACACCTACAGATAGATCATCATTAGGTTTGGTGTAACTAATTATAAATAACAATGTCAATCAAAAGTAAAAAGCTTTCTGCACCATTTATGAAAACTGAGGAGGTAATTAATTTATGTTAAAAGAATCTTTTTGATTTTTTAGAGGCAGCAAAAGGCAAAAACACTGCAGAAGATGCAAAATGAAAAAGGGTTACTATAAAGAAAAGGGGTTTTACCTTCATTCCTGGCTCTTGGTCTGTTGCAGGAGTTACCAGTAGTCTTGCTTCCAAGTTGTACATAAAATTGAACTAGCCTTTTAAAAAACACAGGATAGAAAAGAAGTGTAATCATCTTCTGACAGCACAAGATCAGTCAGGATAATCTGCCTCTCTTAACTAATGGCATTTTCAGTTAGGTCATTATTCCAGGCTTATTGATTAGGCAATATTCCCAGAGAAATCAAACATGAGCATGGTAAATAGTGAAGGACCCAAGACAGAAGAAAGTGATGTGATTTATTAGTCTTGTGCCTAATAAATGTATTTTTGAGTGAATAGCAGAATTTAGCAGTTCCATCTCACTCAAAAGTTGCAAAATCTACAAAGCAGGCAAAGCTCTTCCTTACAGGAGATCTTACCTTGGCCTCTTGTAACTGGAAATTAGGTGAAGCTTTAAAATACAGCATTAGAGTTGTAATAAAATTATTATATCCTCCTAAACCATCAATCCATTTTAGATCCTTAAATTCTTGATGTAAACAATTTTCAGTGAAATGAGTTCACTGAACATTTTGTGAAGTAGGCCCTTTGATTTTGAACCTATACATTATGATATCATTGAATATTCTCTTGTTCTCACATCATGAAATAGTGAAAAAAATGTTCCTGATCTGCTTTTCGTGCAACCTGCCTTGTAGTCAGTGCTTTTATCACTTCCCTACCTTCTCTTATTCCTTTCTACTGTAAACCATGGCAACCGTTGCATCTGAGTCTCTGCATGAACATTTTTCCATGTCTTCAATTTTTCCCAAAACTACTTCCTGCAATCCTTCTGATGCCACAAAACTCCTTGAGACAGGATTGCTGGTTTTATTGACAGAACTCTGGCGTAGTCTGGAACATCCCTGTTTAGCTGTATTTGAATTAAGTATTATTCCATCCTTCTGCTCCAAAATATTGTTAAATTTTTTTCCCCAATTTGCAGTCATGCCATAGTATCCCTGCTGAGCTTGTGTTTATTATTGTGACTCTGTGGTTTTAGAGTAGTTTACATTTCCTCTTAAATTGCACACTATTGTGCAATATAACAACAATTAATTTCAATTAATATCCTGTTGCTCACTCACCAAATTTCACTGCATGTCTCAGGCATTCATCTGAGTCGTACTGGGTCATAACTAAGGTAAAGAGCATTGAGATGACTGAGAATGCCACCACCCCCTAATCTTCACATTCTTCACAGGCTGTCTCCATTGCACACCCAAAACAGTATCTGAGTGGAGAAACTGGACTCAACCCCACGATGAGCTTTTGCATGCTGCAAGTTGGCAATGCCATTCTCCTCCTTGCTTCCTGGCCGGTTTTTAAATTAGGATGATAGAAAATCAGGCTTCATTAATTCTATTGCATGTAGATAACTTCTTTATTTCAATTTTGAGGTGCATTTTTGCCACTCAAATAATTCCCCACAAAGATAACTCTTTTTGCTTTAGAGGAATTGGTCCTGATTTGTAGTAATTTTGGTAAAATCACAGACAAGCTACATGACTACAGCCAGAGCCAGTAAAATGCAGACAGGATTCCAATTTCCCTCATCCACTGTTACACACACAGTATCATAATCCTCCTCTGATTCTAAATCCAGCCACATTCCAGTTCTGTTATCAAAATCTGTTATCTACTGTCTGAGATGTTTTGTATATCCACAGGGTCTAGGACAAGCCAGAATATCCCCATCAATCTCATTGCTAAAATAACCCCACAGATAGCTCAAGACTAGTCAGGCTCACAGTACTACACCGTTTAGTCAGGTAGGTTCTATTTCTTTTCTGCAGCTCTGTTGTCGGAGAAGTATTCAGGCAACAAAACTCTAGACAGAAGCCTCAGAGGTGAATAGATTTACAGTCCTGTGATGAAATTCTTTTATTCTTGCCAAATGTGAAGATCATTAAAAAGCAAAACCAAAGAACAAAAACCCTTTTTGCAGAGGGGTGAATCAGCCCATCAGATCTCTAAGTGTCTGACCCAGAACAGCTTCCTGGGACGGCTGCACAATCATTAGCAATGGAGTCTGTAAAGCAGATGGGAGCTAAGTCAGCTAACAAGCCAGATGTCACCACTTGGAGAAAAAAAAATAGATATATTCCATGGTTTTTATCTAGCTGCCAGGTAGGCACTGTGTGCAAATGCTCCCACTGAACAGACAGTCAAGAGCGTCATAAGGGACAGGCCATCAAAATGGGAGGCAATAGCAATCAGGAACCAAAATGCGTCCATGTATCACATTGTCAGGCACAAGGGTGGAAATACTGCTGGTGAAATTGTGCCTTTGGTGTGTTGGGCCACGCAATAGGGAAGCCACGCAATAGGGAAGAGACTCCAGGGGGGTTCTGATGTGTAGGGCAAAAAAAAAGAAATCATCTGGGTGAAATGAACTTTGACACTTAAAGCTCCCTTAGTGCTATGTGACATTCTCCTAATATCTGGGAAAAAAGGTGCAGTCAATCATATAAAGGAATAAGGAGGCAATAGGACAAACAAAGCTAAGATTATGATACCACTTAATGTATAAACTAAAATTCAAGTGGTTTTTTATGGTCATTGGCTCCCAGGCACAAGTTTTAGTCCGAAATGCCCTTAGTGTGACAGCTGGGTGTGGCAGTGCCCTGTTGGGCTGCTCCCCTGAGCAGCACCACACACCTCAGGCTGGCAAACCTCAACCTCTTCGGAGCAGAGCAAACCAGGGACACAGAGCCCCCACGGACCACACTCTGCTGGGAAGAGAAGAGTGAAAGGGAAATGGGTCTTCGTACTTCAAAAACAAAAAAAACATTCTGTACATTCCTTACATTAAATTTACATTTTACATTCAAAAAGCTGTAATCAATGATAGGGAACATGCATAGGTAGATCTGCAGGAATTCAGAAGGAAAATAAAAATGTAGTGTCTTGCAATACTTTTCAATTTTCAATCAGGCTCTTCCATGTATGATTTAACAAAACAAGATCTTAAAAGGTCTGGGAAAACACTATTAACCTGAAAAATAAGCTGCTTAAAAATCTACTGCAGGAGTTTCAGCCTTCCTATTCACAACCCTGAATCCACATATCTAACAGTATGTCTTTCGAGGCATATTTTCCTGCTGTTTACTCAGTCACCCAAACCCCCCAACCAAAAAACCCTTGCAAAAATAAAAGATGACTGTGCAGGGGCTAAGATGACCCCTAATAAGATAACTGAATTCTATGCAAGGCATTATTGAATGCAAAAAGTAATACCAAAATAGGAAAAAGTACTTCCCTTTAATCTCCCCTTTCAAGTGACATTAATTTTAACTCCAATAATGAAAAAAATTTCTAGGCTGAGGAATTATTTTCTTTTTAGTGTATGTGCCTTTCAGTTAACCCCTCACACTCTCACAAACTTGGTGAGCCTTCGCTTCTAGAAAAAAGATCCAGTTAATGTTACAGATGGCTTCAAACATTTAAGTGGGATGCATCTGTTCAGAGCAAGGTGTCTGAAGCTGAATATCTGAGTTATACACAGCCAACTCAGGCTGCCTTACAACTAATGAAAGAAAGAAATACATGTTTCCAGAAGAAAAAGCACTGGCCTCTGCTAGCCGCTATTTTAGGATGAGTTGTGTTGCCCTTTTGAAGCAGCTGTTCTCTCCTCTGAACACAAAAGCAGCCTGGGGTAATTGCTGTAATCTAAGTCCATGTTCTGGTCAAGCAGCATCAGGTGGCTACTACCTTTGAGCACACACTGAAGAAAGCAAAAAATCCATGTTAGTCCCATTTGTGTTTGAGATGACCACTATGTTCAGTCTAGCAAACAGCCCAGGGATGGGGCTTTGAGCTTGAATTGTTCAAGGGAGTTAACCTGCTCACTGTGATACTTACAAAACAAATAAAAGTGCTGATTTATTTTGACATAACAATCAGTTCCAGCAGGAGAGCAGCTCACATTGTGAGTATGTGGTCAGAAGAGAGATCTTAGTTGCTCTTACCAAGCATCTCTCTGGCCATTTATGTTTCTGAGGCAGTTTTAAGACACCAGATAACCATATTCTTGTGCAAAAGAGAAGCAGTGGTATATTAAAAACATCAAGAAAGAGCATTGCTCAGAATTTTGAAACCTCTTTTGGCTTTTAAAATGGTTCAAACTTGACAAAAATGGAAAGCTATAAATATGAATATTTGGGATAAAAAGTGGTTTCAAAGTAATATTAAAACTAAAGGAAATACTTTTCTTTTAGAAAAGATTTCTCCAAGAAAGAAGGAATAACTCAAAAATACTGTTTTGAATGTAGACTTCTTAATGAAGTAGTCTAGACTACTTCCAATATAATGCTTCCCAGGATTAATAACACAAGATTTGAAGATAATGGAATAGAAGTGCTCTCATCTTTCCAGAGTTCCAGGGCAAACATGTACTTGTCCAAAGCATATTTGTCAAACAATTAATTAGTTTAATTAATAACTAATTCACATAATTATGTAACTATGACACGTATTTGTCAGACACACAGGGGAGAGAAGAAAGGCAGCTGGTGCAGTGCTGTGCGGTGCCGAGGAGCAGCTGAGGATGTCCCCAAACCCGCAGCCCCCACACTGCCCTACAGAGCCCTGCTTGCCTGAGCTGGAGAGTGATCATAGTAACCTCCGGCCAGTCTTTGCTGAGTGATCTCACAAATTAATTAATGGAGCAAATCATGGCATTACTTACTCTCAGAGCAGTATTTGTCAGGAGAAATATCTTTTATTAAGCTAACTGCCAAAATTGTAGTGCACTCAAGGTTTCAGGTGCCTAATTTCTCATGAGACTGGACAAAGCAGCAGCAAACTCCAAGCTAAATAGTGCTTAGAATTAACAGCCCTTTGTTCATCCTAATTACATTAATCAGCTAGGCAATTTGAGAGAAGAGGATAATTGCTACCAATGAACCAGACTTCAGCAGCAGCAGGGAGAGAGGTGAAGGCTTGTTAGCCTCTTGGCTACGAAGAAAAAATTCACATTCCATTCCTTAACAATTCTGACAAGTGGAGTAATTCACAACATCTGGCAAATAAACAACAGCTCCTTGCTATGCCATCGTCATGCCTGCAATTCAACAGTCAGGGGAAAAGGAGCTTTTCTCTCCAGCTACGGGCAGAGTCTTAGGTTTTGTGCACTCTCAAGGCCATGTCTTCTGCCTTAGAATACACTGCAAACTATCTTCTCAGAAGGATAGAGAGTCAATATTTTATGTTATTTTATGCTGCTATTCCACCGTTTCTAACGTAAGTATTCTCTTTCAAAAAAAGGAAATATTACACCAGAATGAACGAAAAAGTATTTTCTCTGTCTTTCAGAGTTCTTGTACAGGTTATGATTACCAGAAAAAAACATTTCCCACCTTCTCATATCCATCCTTCCAACAGGGCAGAACAGAGAACATGAGTACACAGGCAATTGTGAGAAGCAGCACTGAGCACTGACCTGATATTTGTGGTGTCCAGGGGAACAGTCCTTGCCTCCCTTTTGCCAGGTCCATTGAAGTACAGGGATTTTCCATCACTGAGCACACCACAGCCTGTCCCAACCTGGCCTCCTGTTATCTTGTACCACAGAGGGCTTAGCTTCCTCTCAAACCTGTCGAACATCTCACTGTGATTAGGCACGTTAGACACACAGGTTCCATGCGATGCTTCAAGGAAAAAAAAAAGAGGGACATGCTTTGGTGAAACTGCTGGACAGAGTAAGGGTCAGATACAGTACACTGGCACACAGTTCTGTTGCATCCATATGTGACAAAGCACCAGGATTTTCTAAGAAAATGCCCCGATGACTGGATTGTACTTTTTTAAAGCCACTTTACAAATTTCTGTAGGAAGAATAAGCTCTCTTCCTCTAAACTCTAAGATGGCTTATTTCAGTAGTTGAAAAATACCCACTCTTTATGTTGATAAGGTATTTTTTTCCAAGCAGAAAAATATTATCCTTTTCTTTAATTTCAGACAAATCGAACAAAAGATGTTAGCTTATTGCTTTGTTGGTTGAGGGTTGAAAAGAGTGCAGTGTGCAACTGGTTGTGTCAATCATTTCTTTTTCAGAGGGTTTGCATTCTGGGGTTTTTTCTATTTCAGAATAAAAGCCCCTGAAACCACAAGTGAGCAGAATTTTCCACAGAAGGGCCTGTCAGAACATATGTTCCCTCCTGGTCCCATGCCATCTGATGGCCAGGGGACTCAAAAATGGCAACGATTCTTTTGAAGATGATCCAAAGGCTTTTAAGCAGACTTTTCAGTTTATAATATTTTATTTTGTTTTCTCGTTTATTGCTGGTCCCTTCCCATTCATACAGATGGTGATGTTCGAAGATTGTGGCTGCCAGAAACATCAACGGTGTCCTCTGCCTTCAGCTGCTCTGCTTTGCCTGTGCTGAATTTTATTTAGCAAAACAAAAAAGATTCCTGTTGGCAGCCCATGCAATATATGTCATCGTGTATTTTTCCAGAATATCGGAAAGGAAAAACAAGATGCCAGATTTACAGCTTTAACTCAGCCAGTGCTTGCTGTAATCCCACCTGAAAGGGTCATCTTACCCGTGTAGCCCAGGTCACAGAAGCAGACCCCCGAGACGCAGTCCCCGTGGCCACTGCAGTAGTTAGGGCAAGGCTCGGAGATGTAGACGCCATCCAAGCCGAAAGGAGGCACGCTCTTGTGGGAGCTGCTCTCCTGGATCCAGCGGAATCGAGTCTTACTGCAAAGAAAAAACAACAGTATTGCTACTCCTGGCTTCAACAGCTACTGCTCCTTGATTAAGATTAAAAGGACCTTTTTCTAAATAAGCCATTTGCAAATAGGATGCCTAGATTTCTGTCATCCTACATTTCGTGTTACATTGCTTAAGGATATTTCTTCCCGACCTTCTGGCTGCATATTGACTTCCTCTGTTTCTCTGGCCCATATCCATCAGTGTGATGCAAAGAACAAATACACGGTTTTATCAGCAACAGTGAATTATTAGATGTGACTTCGAAGATGCTTTTCACTACTCAGTTCAACCTGAAATGCTAATTACATATTAAAATCCCTCAACTCCATTTCTTACAGTACTTTTGAAAGGAACTCAGTAGTACCAGCAGTGCAGAGTTTATTACGGGACTGCACAATTTTGAGTAAAAGAACTTCAAGCTATTTGGTTACAAGAAAAAATGCCACTTTCTAAATAGAATGGCAAAGAACATGTCTTACATGCTGAAACCAGTCTGACCCATCAATCCCAAAGTTAAATCCTGATAGTGAGGTGGAGATGTGGTAGACCTGGTAAAACACGGATGAAGGAACAAACAAGCGCTATTACTAATAACTTATCTAAGGCTGCTGAGCTGACACAGCTGGCCCAGAGACATATGATTGACAGTCAGTCATTTCCTACTATAAAAGCCTAGTCACAAATTTTAATGGCAGGGCCTTCTGACATACCCTTTCTTGGAGTGGGTGGGTATTCCTCCGTTGGGTGGGGATGCCCCTCAAGGTTAATCCTTGAGGCTGAGCAAGAAATTTGCCTACAGTCATTGTATGGGTGAGTAACATCAATCTCTACTTAATAATTGTTTTTGCTAGCTTTAATACAATTGCTTTAATACAATTACTTCAATGTTGCTTCATAGTGCACTATATTATAATAGTTGTTATAGCTCCAATACTGTGTAGTAAATAATTCTGATTAAGATCTTCTTGTCTAATTGTTACCATAATAAATCATAAATAAACATATTTATATAAATAGATCTAGGCCATCCTTAATCCTGCAGGACAAAGTTGTGTTCAGTTACACTTGTATAATCCTTTAGACATAAACCACTGACAAAGTCTGGGGCTAAGACTGGATCCAGCTGCACCCAGGCTCCTCTCTGAGAAGGAGTTTAGAAAGCAGTGGGGTCCTTTCTTGACCTCATGATTCATTGGGAGGGCTTCTTTAGTAAACTTTCTCTGAAGCTCCCACTCTGCCCAAAACTCTGACCCACTGCATAGGAGACTTGTTGAAAAAATATTTTGGTTATTAATTTCCAGTCTTTAACTTTTAGCTGAATCATTTTACAGAAGCTTCAGAGAGGGGAACAGATTTAAAATCTCATTGCCAATATAATGGATTAACTAAGATCCTCCTTGCTACTCTGCCTAAAATGTAATAAACCAATTGCTTTTTCTTTTTTGCTGTGCAGTGGGATTTGGTAGATAGGTGATCATCGTGCTCACACTCTCTAGCAAATAATGAAATGGGATGCTCTCTGGTTAACCCATGAACCATGATTTCCTAAGTGACCCACAACAAACTCAGTTCTCAACACGCCAAGACGCTCACTGCAGTCACAATACTTACATTTTTAATGTATTAGCATAAACTTCTTATTCCTGATCACATTACTGAACATAATGCCAAACAGATTGCTGCTATTGATTCTGCCCTGCTTGTTTTGGGTAAATCAAATCAGCTGGTGTCAGATCTGTGCAATTTGGCACCTGCCTTTATTGGCTAATTACTGAAGAAAAGACAAAATTGTTATGGTACACACTGCTATTTCAAGTCCTTGCAGTGGAGGCACCAGCTCCCCTGATACAAAACATGCCACACACTCAAATGGGATTGAGGATGAGGAGCGTGTGGCAGGAGGATGGGTCAGAAACCCAGAGACAGCACTAGAGAAGCTGCCTGGGGGCAGGAGGCAAGGGGACATGGCCAGGGGCCTGGTGGGGTGGTTGTGCTGGCAGCACTTGGTGCATTCAGCAAATCAGATAGGGGTGTTTTACTGACGGAGTAAAATAGAGTAAGGGGAGTGAGAAACTTCAGCCAAATCCAAGTAAGATTGAGAAAAGCCTTCTGATTTCAAGGCTTATTTCTATCTTCCACCATCTGATGTTTTCTCACTTATATCAATCTTATGCTGAGGCTGTGCTTGCAAACTACCATTCTTCCCTCCTTTGCCTCTGGCTGTCCCGGCTGCCTTCAGTGACACAGCACATTATGCACCAGCTGAAATACCTTGCTAAGGTTTCTTTGCCCAGTGGTAACTAGAATTAATCCTGTTCAGATGGCTTATTTAATTCATGTGACTTATTACTCTCTTGCTGGTGCCTCTGACCTAACTGATGTGGATAAAGACAATGAAGGGATTGATGTCAAATTAAAATGTGCTGGGTTCCTCACTGCTTTGTAGTTTAATTATTTATTATAGACCAATCTGACACCTTTAAAATGGAAAATTCTTGCTGCTTTGGGCAGCACAGTATATTTTTCCCAGATCTGCCATATTTTAACACTGCTTTTATTCACAGCTTTGCAACTTTTTCCTAATGTACCATTCTAGAAGCAGATAAATCAGCTAATCCACGGGTCCCACTGGCATCCCTGGTTTACAACGCACAGTACCTGGCTGCAAGTGACCTGGGGATAACAATAGTAATTCTTGTCCAGTCCTCAAAGTCTCCTGTGTGGTACACGGAGGGCTCGCTGAGCTCGCGGGAGCTCCCCTCGCAGCCCTTCATGCCTGGGGATGCGGGGTAGCAGCCCTCCTTCACCAGTGACCAGAAGAGCCCAGCGTCGTGTGAGTACTGCAGCAGAACAGGGGCAGAGCTGCTGTACTGGTTGGTGCAACCAATGTTCAGCTGCAAAAAAGCAGAGAGTCAGAAATGATATGAAGAAACCTGCACTGTTATTAGTATTTATTGGCTGCAAACCACCTTTGACTTTTTGAGTTGGGAGGCTTAATGTTCTGAGCACTTGCTCTGAACTCTGCTGGCAGACTGATGCTTGGAGTCTGTTTCTTACATTTATATGACATTTCTCAGTAAAAATTCCCACTATCCCTTCATCAAGGTTGCTGAGTTCAGCAGACAAAAAGGTGCAAAGAACTGTCCAAGGGTCCCATGCACAGCAAGCCCCAAACAGCAAACACTGTGCAGGCACCTGCATGCCCAGGAGTGGAAAGAGCTGTATCCTCTGGGATCCATCCCATCTGCAGCCCAGTGTGCCCCAGCATGCCCAGAGGATCAGCCTGACTCCCAGGTTAGCCCTAACACAGCCTTGTCACTGGCCTTGCAGGAATGATGTCTGGAAGTTGGCACTGCAGTTTGGGTCCCCAGAACAGAGTAAAATTGGATTAAGTAGAAAAATGCATATTAAAATGTGAAATGAGAATGCAAACAAGACCAAAATCAACTGCTGATTTGAAGCTTCAGTTTAATTTTTCAAGCTATCAGAAAAATATTAGTTTTCATTATTTTATTGCAGAAATTCTACTTGAGCTGTAGAATGTAAAACATAAAACAAAATCATTCATATAAAATGAAATAATTCTGACAAATTACTGTCTTTGATCTTATCAATGCAAAATATTCCAGTCTGCTATTTAAAACGGAAATTTCACACACTCACGAAAGCATGCAAATAGGACTAACACACTTATGTGCAGGCTGAAAAGCTTTCCAAAAAAGTATAAATTCAGTCCTGAAAAAATAGACTTTATTAGTAAGAACTCACTGTTCTGGGACACATTCTTATGTTTCGTATAGTTATGTTACATTGTCAAGTGCTTCAGTGATGGAAGGTGTATGATACACTTCTAAGTACTGATTTTTTTTAACCTAGACAATTTTTAATTGCTGTTGATCATCAAACCTAGAGAATGGAGACTTAGTCACTGAAATATAGGAAGGTGGTGAAGAGGCCAATAGCATCTTTTCCAGGCTAAATGGTATTTATACACTGAGATATCCTTGGGTTGTAGGCAGTTTAAAGTATAAAACTCACAAGGAAATTGTACTGAAATCCCTCAGTTTTTTATTAGCATATCTTTTAGCTGAAATTAGATTATTTTACAAATCCCAGGATTTCTAACGAACTTTCCTATTTATAGAACTGTGGGAATTATATTTGAAAAGCTGCCTGTAAACATCTGATCTGTTTAATAATTCCACTTGTAAATTATTCAGTGTCTGTATCCACCAATTATGTAAGGACCATGTATTTGTGGGGAGCTCATTAAAATTGCATTGCAACCAACTTCCAGAATTCACCAATGGGATTTCATTATAAACTCAATAAAATTTTGATTAGGGTTCAGAAACAAGAGCTTGTCAAAGCAAATACACTTTCTTTGGAGCCCATATTCTGATGTATTGTCAGACCACTGAAATTTCTGTAAGCTCTTTAAAGAAGAAAATGCTAATTGGAGCCTATATTCATTGACACAATAAAAGTAAATTATATGAAAAACCCACACTGGAGTACAGAGCAGCTTGTAAGTCCTTAAATAGTTTAAAATACAAAAAATGTACCCAAGCTGCATTGGAGCTTTTGTACTCTCAGAGCCCCAGACGGGATAAATCCTTTTTTGCTTGACAGTGCAGTAGCATTTCCTAGTACTGACTTAAATATAAGAACAGTCACTTCAGCCCACTTCTGAAATGTGCTGAAGAACAAAAAGCTTTAACACTTCTCCAGAGAGGTAAAAATGCTTTCCTGCACCAAGATTTTGGCTATTCTTCCAGAAAGCAAGATGGCATTTTATGCTGTATGAGTTCATACGGGTGCTCTCCACGTCTTTTTACGCAATGGCCTAATATATCACCTTTGAACTGTGACTATACCACGTTTGAACTGTGGCCCCAGTGGCATCTTGCAAGTACTGGCTAAGGGCAGTTTTACTGATATTCTTGCACAGGTTTATGTTTAAGGAATACCTTGAACTGCAGGACGTATCCAGGCTTCAGAGTTAAATCTCGAGTCACTGCAAACCGGTCTCCATCTGATTTACCGAAAAGCATGGCAGAGGGGGTGGCAGAGCAGAAACTTTCATTTTTGGTCATCCCTTCATTGGCCAGCATCAACCATACACTCATCTGGTTCATAGGGTAATCAAATGCCGGCTTTTCATAAAAGTTCTGTTAGAAATGAAAACGAAAGCCAGAGATATTATCACCTTGCAGTGTGACTTCAGAATAATTCCCAAAATGATGAACTTCCAAATTTTGTAATTTTTATTTTCTGTAATTTAAAAAAAAAAAAATTCCAAAACCTCGGTCTTGACTTTTTGTGGAGATACATCATTACATCCTCTGTCACAAAGATTAGGAGCCTGATGATTTAGTGAAAAGACCCAGGTTATTCCCACACAGAGAGGCAGCTGCAAACACCACAGCTGTCTCTTTAAATAGATCCAGTATTTTCAAAGAAAATTATTTTCAAACAAGTCTCCTAAAAGGATAGCTCCTGTTTTGTAGGGATGCCAACAGCCTGCTCTTGCTTATTACCTGTGGTAAGGTGGGATTAACAACAGGAATGATGTGCTTCTGCTTCTCTGACAAAATGATGATGTCGTCGATGGCCCACTGATCGTAACCTTCCCCTGAGAATACCGGCTGCCACCAGCGAAACCTGGTGCAAGGTGTCTTGGCTGCGGCTGGCAGCTCAAGATAGACAAACCTGAGGAACAGAAATTGAGCAGAACTTCAGAGAACACAGTCTGTAGTGAAAAGTATCACTCAACAGGGAAAAGAGGCAGGAAAGCCAGCATCTATCTTATGTGCACAAGTCCTTGGTAATTTGCGTGTCCAGAGAAGGGCAGCAGAGCTGGGGAAGGGTGTAAGAGAGTAATTCATATGAGATGCAGCTGAAGAAATTGGGGTTGTTTAGTCTGGAGAAAAGGAGGCTCAGTGGAGACCTTATTGCTCTCTACAACTACCTGAAAGGAGGTTGTAGTAAGATGGGGATCGGTCTCTTCTCCCAGGCAACCAGTGACACAAGTTCATTGCCTCAAACTCTGCCAGGGGAGGTTCAGGTTGGAAAACAGGCAGAATTTCTCTGCTGAAAGGGTGGTCAGGCATTGGGCCTCCCTGGGCTGCCCAGGGAGCTCGAGGAGTTGCTATCCTTGGAAGTGTTCAAAAAACAACTGGATAAGGCACTTAGTGCTGTAATTTAGTTGATATGGTGATGTTGGGTCAAAGGTTGGCTTTCATGACCTCGGAGGTCTTTTATTAATGATTATATGATTCTATTATTCTATTTTTCCATATATCTAGACTATACACTGCATATCAAGAAGCCTTCTTTGTCCTTCTTGTCTGTGGAGAATGTAAACTCTTTAAGACAATGTCTATTTTTTATGCTCTATTACTATATTGCCAAGCACAATAAGGAACTGATTTGAGCTCTCTAGCTTTGAATTAAACTGTTCAGCTGATCCATGTTCAGCAAATCTTAATGTTTTTATGATGCCAGGCAGTAATAGTGACATATGCTAACAAAATTAATTTCTCATTCTCTTCTGCTGATTGGTCCTATTTGTAGACAAAAGCATCCTTCTGTTACAAAGCAATAGATTATATAGCAGTTTCCTTTGGGTAAAAATATTTCAGCCCTCCTATACAGATCTTTGTAAAAGAACTTTAGGTCTCCTCAGTTTGCTTTATGTTTAACTTAAAAAACACCTTACAAAAATGATGTTAAATAAAAGTTCAAGTTTCAAGCCTAATCATACTTATGTCAAAAAGTACATGAATTAGTTACTTGCCCAGTCGTATTTCAGACACCTTACATATATGCACTCATACATACAATCCTTTTGTCACTCTTTCTTTATATCACATGATTTTTTGTACCATGGACTCTGCTTCACTTGCCAGTTAGTCATAGAGAGGAGAAGGAATTGTTCTTTTCCAGAGAATTCCTAGATTTATAGTTGAAGAATAAGGAATTGGAAAAGAAGATCTGGACCACATTTGAAACAAGAGAAAAATAAATCTACATAGCTATGTTCAGTAAGGACCATCACTCTCCATTGCTCAGGAGGGCAAATGTTTTGTCTAAAAATGTACTGGACAGTTCAGTGATGAAGCTTTCACTATTTAGTTTCTCTGTTGGGTGTGTCCTGTAATTTTGACCAAGTAGAGACTAAAGCACTCATGTAGTAGTTGAGGGGAAGGGAGTAGCTATAGTTTGTCTGGATTTTAGTAAGGTTTTTGATACTGTACCTCACAGCATCTTTACAGACAAGTTGTCCACCTATGGGAGGAGCGGGTTCACAACGTGCTGGGTGAAGGCCTGGCTGAAGGGCAGAATTCAAAGTGTTGTAGTGAATAGGGCCACATCTGCCTGGTGACTGGTCACCAGCAGTGTTCCTCTGGTTCAATCCTAGGGCAGTCCTGTTCAAGGTATTTATCAATAATCTGCAGGAGCTGAGTTCACCCTTTTGCTGATGATACAAACTGGGAGGTGCTATTGACTCTTTTGAGGGTCAAGATGTCTTGGAGAGGAATCTTGACAGATTGGAGCATTGGGATTGATTCATGGGATAAAATTTAACAAGTGGAAACACTGATTCTGCACCTAGGATGGAGTAACACTGAGCACACTTGTAGGTTTCTTCTACCTGAAATAGTCTATTCTATTCTATTCTATTCTATTCTATTCTATTCTATTCTATTCTATTCTATTCTATTCTATTCTATTCAAAATTCAAGAGTTTTATACTTCCAAGTGCCTAGATTACCTCTAGGAAAGAACAGTCTGCCAAGTTACAGAAGTCCTTCTGAAAGCATTGTTCATTGCAATGCAAAATGACAAGATGAGAAAATTAAATAATTTGTATGTTAAAAGACATGAATTACAGGTAATAGAAACCATGTTAGCACCTATGCAGGCAAATAAAATTTAAATTTTCACTGACAAGGTATCTGACAGCAAATTTGAATGGATGAACATGATTTCTTCTCCTGAAATACTTACATAAAGGAGCTTTTGCTTCATATGACATTAATACATGTTCATTAGATCTGAAACCAGAGTCAGAGGAAATGGAAGATTTCTACACCTTTTTGGGCAAGATCTGTATTTGCTTGCTATTTTTTTGCAGATATTAGCATTTTAGTCATGTTTCACATAGGAGGTAAGTGATAGGGAATTTTATATTTTACTTCAGATTTTAAGGCCCACTTTCACTACATTTTTCATTCCTAGTGACAGGAGTTTACTGTGCCAGCCAGAAAAAGTTTCTCTACAATGATGACTTTTAAGCTTCATAACTTTAAACTATTATTCATGTTTTCATAAGTTGAGAAATATATTTTTTTAAAGGCGATGCCATATGGATTTATTAATTTAGACCAAAATTCTACCTGGGTTTGCTGAAGTCAGAGAAATACATTTCTGCTAGTAGTTGCCAGTTGATCCCACCGTTATTGCTGTACTGCAGCAGCACACCTTCTTCTCTGCTGTCGGGTTTATTGCATGAAGATGTCTCTCCTCCAATCTGGATGTAAAACTGTACAAAATCCACCCATGTTGTGTCCAAATCCCAGCTTACCAACTGTCTTTTTCCAGCCTACAATACAAAGAACAGAGGGACAATAATAATTTTAATTATGACACCTTCACAAAGAATAGGCATATTTAAAGTCCGTCACAGATTAATATTGCACATAAAATTCCACAACATGGATGACATTGACTTTTGTATCAACTTGGCTTTTTTTGTCTTCCAATTATTCTGCTTGGCCATCCTTTACGTCACCCTGATTTGATCCCACAAGAATTTTTATTATTAGATTTCAACACACAATGCAACTTCACAGCACAATTTCCACATAACTATTTCATCTCATTCCTTCAAGGTCCCAAGTACTTTCAGAAGACAAAGATCAGGTGCTGGATATCCTGAATCGACCAGGGATAAATTTTTAAGTATTCAGCTTTTTATCAATAATGCACAAAGCAGTAAAAGGCCATTTCTCTAGACTTATTTCCCTGGTCAAATCTTGCACTGTGCAGTGTTACCCAATCACCTGAAATCGTCTCCTATAATACCTTGCTTGAAGCCTATCTCCTACACAAGAACCAGGGAGTGGCATTTTCTCTTCATGCTTCAGCTGAGTAAGATTTGTTCCTACACAAAACTATACTCTTTCCCTAGGAAGCATTGTAAATCAGGAGTCTCTCAACTAAAACCTGTGGATTTGGTTTCAAGTTTATCTAGGCATAGCTAAGAGAAACAAATAGACTTGTAAAATTTAGTAAACAGCTTTTCCAAGAATGTTTTCGAGTTTAGCAGGTCAATGTGGTCACTCTGTGCATGCTTGCAAAGGAAGACAGAGCATATTCATCTAAAAAAAAGCTTTAAGGTTTAAGAGCCTTTGATTGTAACTAAAATTATCCCATACCCTTCTTTCCTTTGTGCCCTGGTGCTTAAGGCTGAACTTGTGGACTTGCACATCAACAAACCTACAAGATGCTGATGTGGGATATGAAGCTGCCTGTGACAAGGCAGAACACAAGACAAGAGCAATGTCCCCAGAGAGGTGACCTGCATGCCCTGCATCTGGCACAAACCTGCCCCAGCACAGTGTCGTGCTGCCACAAGCTTTCATAGGTAGGGCAAAGCCATTTATGTACAGCTGGGGAGAGGATGCGGGGATCATATTTCTGCATTTACTGAAGTAGCTGCAATCTGGCACCACTCCCCAAAATGGAGCAGGACTGTCATCATGCCTACTGTTTCTAATTCTCTTAAAAAACCATGTGTTTCTGTCCATCTCCAAGCCTAAAAAGGTATAAAAAAGGGAAACCAGGGCTACGTTATGACACGTATAATTTAAGTAATGTTTATGTTTTTCTCTCTCACTCGTACATTTATGATCCTTATGACAAACTTCCAAACAAACTTGAGATATGCAAAGTGACATGATCTAGCTGGACACAAGTAACAAGATTTACGAGCTGAGATTTAAAATATCATCTGTGTTTTTTAATGAGGGGATAGATGAATTTAAATCTCGTTCCATTCATCACCTCTTTCTTCTTTCTACACAGCTGGGGGTAAACCCAGCATAGATAAATGTCTACTGCTTTCTTGCTCAGAACATTTTGCTTTGCTGGTATAACAGCCTGAGCTCATTTGTAGACCCTACCAAATAGGCCACCTCACACTGTGAGACCGATTTCTGGAAGCTGAGTACATGGGGGTCTGAAGCTTGGTTGGCTTGAACCACTGATGATAAGGCAGTAAAACCTGCGAAAAATCTTTTGACTCTCAAAAATCTCATACAGGATACAGTCATACTGTCTTAGTCTTAAATTGTGCCTGTTGTTTTGGTTTATTTAGTTGTTTATTCCCAGCTGAGATTGGAATTCCCTCCTGGATAGTGCCATGAGAGCGAGGTAAGTCAGCCTTGGATGCAGCCCTGAGCTTCCTGGCACAGCCCCATGTGGCTAATGCTGGCCAAGGTGACACTGATAATCTCTGGGTAGTTTGCTTTCACAGCTTCATTTGGAGACCCACTGGAATTTGAACTTATCACCATCAAATCAAGCCAGTAATGGGTAATAAGGATGCAAGGTAATAAGGATGCAAGCACCCTTGCTGTCCCACGGGCAGGTGTGTCCTGGCTGGCTGGGGCACCCAGCATACTGACCTGCAGTGGGCCAAGCTCTGGCCCTAAAACCATTACAGGTGGGTTTTCCAAATCTACATCCCACAGCAGCTCTGCCTGCCAAAGGGGTAATCACAGAACCAGGTTAATTGAGAAAGGGCATGAGTGACATAAAGCCTCAGAGGAATTGCAGGGGCTAATTGAAAGAGCTCTGAATTGTGAACACACCTACAATTGATAAAAATGAGTTGTAAAACAAAAGATAGAGGGTTGTCAGAACAAAGCCAACATTAATTCTGGCAGCAGTAATTGATTATGGCAGCAAACATTAGACATTCAAATAAAAAGTGTCTGTTTGAGCAAATGAAAAGAAATGTGAATATGAGCTCCCCAAAACAATACAGAACTGTATGGCAACTATAAAAATAAATTTTTATTATCTACCAGCATGGCCACTAGACGCCTTGAGAAAAATCTGAACAGAAATTAAATAAACCACCTTCTGCTGACAGCACACAGACTGCTACTACTCAAGAAATGAGTGATAACCTAACCCTTAGAGATCAATAGAAGGAACCCAAGAATTTCTAAATGAGTTTTTCACTCCTCCTTAGCAGGAATCAGAAGAAAGATCATAGCAGGTTAATTCTAATTTAGCAAACTACTTTTGAGAAACTTGGCATGAGGAACCAAGCCAGAAGGAAAAACATCTAACAGGGAAGACAATTATATAAAAAAATCCAATTATCACAATTAGCTAGTTATACTGATTGGTCTATTATGAAATTTTCAGTGCACAGCTCTATTTCCAGGGGAGCTGGATGTGAGACTATGTAGGAGTGCTGAAAATTATTTCATGGGTTAGATTTTTGTAATGAGGTAAACAACACACAATTACACAGCATTGCATATTGGGTTATTCTTCTGGGACTAATCTGGCTCTCATGACAGCAGTGGCAGTTTGATCAAACCTTTAAAAGAGAAGCACATAGCTGCATTTATACTCTTCCTTTCAATTAAGAACAAAAACAAACCTTAGTACCAGACCTGAGGAGCAACAATATAAATCTGTGATTACAACGCACAATCTTACATCTAGTCATAAAGATCTCTTTTTATTTTAGCTATAATTGCTACTAGTTAGCAGAATTCACTATATCTCTTTCCTGTTCTATTATTTTTTGTCTGCAAAGTATCCAAGTTATACAAAAGAATATTCTCCTTCAGGTTAACCATTTTCTAAAAGCTTGAAAGGATGGGTTTTTTCGCTAGTTGGTTCCTGTGACCTCAAATTAAGCTGCTTGTCCCCTGGAAAGCCAACCTTTCCCCATCTCTTACCCAGGACAGTATAGAAGAAACAAATGCGAGCTGCTGGAGGCTGAGAACTGAGTCTTAAAAAAGAAAATGTACAAGTAAGACATTGTGAATGTACACACTTCCCAGAACACTGGCAATTTACTACCTTTCACTACAGCTGCTGTTTCTTGAATAGATAGTGCACGTGTCTTTCCCTGCCTCTTTTGATTGCTTTCTTCTTTACCTGCAGAGCACAGCTGTGCTGTTTAATGCACTTCTAATATTGCATGCAGCTTTCTGCCACCTCCCTTTTCTTTGCCACATTATGCTCCACAGAAACCTACAGTATGTGCCTTTATCAGTCTCCCAGCCCTCTTTAGTACCTTATTGAAGTAGAGTGAGGAGCCAGATGAGATGACCCCACAGCCTTCCTCAGGCTTGACGATCTCTCCCCCAATAATTTCCTGCCACTCTGTCTTCAGGGTATCTGAGTTCTCAAAATCCGACATGATGGTCGAAGAAAGGGGATTTTCAGGCTGACATTCAGTACCCCGAAACCCTGAATCACACCTGGAAGGAAGCGTAAACAAAACACTGACAATTAGTTAAGGTGGTGTATTGATATTATAAAATTCAATGTGAAATAACAAATCATTCTGGGATTGCATGGAGTTTTGTATCACGGAAACAAACCAGAATAACTGGAAAATGGGGACACCCTGTATCTTTTTCGTAAAAAAAAAATCCTGTGGTGTCCAGAAAGTCTGAATCTGGCAGAGAGTAGCAGTCTGTGTCCGCGGTGTAGCACCCATTCTGACAGTGGCTGCCAAACAGTGCTGAGCTGCTCCCTGGCATCCTTCTGACCCAGCGAAGCAGCTCTGGCCCTGAGCCAGGGTCCTTGTGCAAAGGGCTGGAGGGGCCATCAGGACACCTGCAGCACGGCAGCCCTGTGCCACTGAAAGCTGTTCCAGTGCTTGGATCTGACAAGGGTACAGGTTCTTGGACACACTGGTGTGGAGCAACTGGCTGCTAATGCTGCCTGAATGGTCAACCCCTCATAGTCCTTTTACTTTTTAATGTTTAATCTAAAAATAAGAACAACAGCCAAGAAAAGGAAAGTATGGAAGATAGTAGGGTACCTGAGAGACCATTGTTAAGAGGGCCTGACAAATGCTTCATACCTGCAAACACCGTGGTCGCACCAGCCGTGCCCACTGCACATGTTGGGACACTGCTGGCCGATGTAGATGTTGTCCAAGGCCCACTCGTCCTGGGCTGTGTAGTAGCACTGACTCCAGCGGAAACGTGTGGCACTGGACCTTAAAACCAATAACGGTGCATTAATTTTCGACTCTTTACAGAATGGTGGGAAAAGAGATAAAATGTAACTAAAAAAAAATAAAGCTTTTTATGTAAGAAAAAATAAAGCCCAGGCTGCAAATGCTGTCACAATCAAGTCAGATTTTTGCAAATTAACTTCCTAGATGATGCCACTCACTGCACTGGGCTATATAATGGACTTTCCAGTGACTGATGACATTTCTGAGGAAGAGCACATTGCAGAGATGTCACAGGAATTTTGAGCATTATTTTAAGGTAAGCCTCGCATGAATATTACTGGATTTTTATTGTGTGATGATTGCAAAATTGGAAAGGTGGATCTAGGGCATGACTTTGTTTTTTATATTTTTGGTCACAGTTAACAGGTCATAAACTGTGTAAACAGGTTTCTCCTGATATTTATTATTTAAAAAATTACTAAAGTTCTTGAGTGTAAGTGAATACCAACTATTTCCTTTCAACAACAGTTGACTGTTTTTTCTTGGATATAGAAATTTCTTTTTTTCAGGACGATTCTAAACTAGATTTTGCTTACATATCACTGGTGACATTGAGATCACAAGTTTTTGACAAAGATCCTGTGTCACAGCACCTATTTTTTTCCGCACTGCAAATAGCTTGCTCTTGGCCAACAACTCAAAATCTGTAACACCCAAGGTCTGTGGTGGGGAATCATCAAATTAAACTTCTTGCCTAACTAAGCTCTGGATATTTGTAATATTCTTCAAGCACAAAACCTTGCTTTAGCTTCTCCTTTCTAAATGGTATCTTCAACAGCTTGTTTTTCTTTACAATAGTGAAGACAGCTAACATTATCCATTAAAAAATGCTTACTGTTGGCCCTTTAGGAGATTGTCCAATGCAACACTGACATTTTCCACGGGAGTGACTCCTGCTAGCCAAACCCAGCCTGACACCCACCACCCTCAAAAACCAAGGCTGGAGAAGAAAGTGAATCACAAGAAAAGCAATTTTTGTCATCATCAAGCCTTTTCAAGCTGCCCTGCCAAACTGTGCACATCCAGCAGATTACAGACACTGGCTGGTGGCCACTCCCAGATGGGGGACACAGAGACTCTCCACTCCACTCATTTCAGAATGAGATTAAGAAAAATACAATGCATGTGAAGTGAAAAAAAGATGCGAAATTGTTCATCATGATGGAGCAAAAGGGGCTGTGCTGGCTGCATGATGGGTCTGGGTAAAAAGGGGTGGTGGTGGCAATGTGGGCGCTGAGGCTGAATTGCATTGTTGTGGAGGTTTAGGACAGGGAAAGCAAGGTTGACTGAGGAGAATTAAAAATCCAGTTTTAAAACGGGACAGGCCTGTGTCTAGCCAAGGGCTGGCTGGGGAAGCTGAGGATGAGAAGCAGGCGGTTCCTATTAGAAGCTTCTTTTCTAGCTTGTTTCTGAGCCATATGGTTACTTTATGATGGCACAGGATATACTGCTGTTACTCTACTTCAAGATACAAAGCCCTTCCCCCACCCCCAATAATTTATGTAGAATAAGACTTATTAAAATGAATATTGTAAAGGTGGCTGAGCCACCTGCTCACACGTATGGAAGTGAAAAAACGAACAGAGCAGGCCTGTGCAGCTGAAGCGGACAGAGTGGCAGAGCAATTAGCCACTCTGGCACGTATGAGAAGTTTGGTACATGTGTGGATAAATTTTAAAAATACCTGTTTTGAATTTCTTTAAAAAACAAGTGAAGCTGCCCAAGGGCTTGATTTTTAATTGAAATGACCCTTGCTGCCTGCTTTAAGTATCTGTTTGATATTGCAAATACTGTAAGCATTTTTACAGCACTCAGAGTTAATCTGCAGAGGCAAATCTGCTGATTAAATACTCCCTCAGGATATAATGTATTGATGGGTTACATTACAAGAGCTATGAATTATCCATTAAAAGTGTACAATGCCAGTAATCAGCACACGAAGCACCTCCTAAGCTTTTGTAGGCACAATGGGCAGTCAATATTGACTGCAATTATTTACTGTTTATTTTTGGAGTGCTCTGAAGTCAGCACATCACTTTGGTGCTGAGGTTCATGTTCACATCAATGGCACCACAGAGAACCCTGACAGAGGCTGTAGGCTCTGGAAAGAGCAGTAATGACTGGTGTTAACTCTAATGTGTGCTGAGGAAAATAACAATACTGAAACCAAAGAACGGTGTTAGAGCAGGCAAACACACCCCGTGTGAACTCCCAGCACAGTAAAATTGCGTCATGTTATTTTCCCAGGTAACAGGAGGGAGACCATTGTGTTTGGGCATCTGTTTTTCATCAGGGACGGAGTGGGGGTGGAGGTGGGGTGTGAGACCCTGCAGCCTAGGGGTATTTACAGCAAACTGGTGGAGATTTACAGTGATACGGAGGCAATTTCACCATGCTGTGGAAGTCTCATGGTGCCCAAAAAGTGGTGGTGCCCCCTAAAAAGAGCTTGGTGTGGCATTGATGGCGTTGCCTCGGCTGCTCACTGGCTGCTGACAGGTGCAAATGACCCTGAAGGGTGGCTGTGCAGGTGCATCACGGTTGGTTCTGGGGCACAAGGCTCACACTGACCTACGCAGTGGGGAGAGCCAAGCCATGTGCAATGACAGAAAACAGCTGTGCCCAGGGGAGCATAACACCTGGAGCCCCAGCTGAGAAGATCCCTGTGCAGCTCCTCCTTGGGGCCGTTCCCAGGGCTGGGTGTGCATGGCCAGGCATGGAGTTGACACCAGGGCTGACGGCCCTTACTGGGGCTCATGTGGGTTTCACCTGACCAAAACGTTTCCCTGGAAAGTCTCATCATCCCATTCCTGCTGCAGGGGACTGCCACCCTGCCAGGTGCAGAGTTCCATCTGCCTTCTCGAGTTCCAGATGTTGGCTGCACGTCAAGCTAAGGGTGCACTCAGCTCCACTTGTTACCTAGAAGTTCTCTCAGATGAATGCAGTCATTCCAGGAGGTTTGTTTATCTCATTTGAGGGGAGGGGAGGAAGGGAGGAGGCTCATTACAGATGAACATGTGGCCCAAATGGAGGTGTGTTCAGCAGCTGGAGGCTGGGGACAGTCTCCAGGGAGCCACATCCCAGCGGGGAGGAGTTATTTTTATCTGCAGACAGGCAGCTCTCCCCTGGGGACAGCTTTGCCACCACGAGAATCCTGTGGCCCCAAGCTGCAAGGGACAAGGGGCTGCCCTCGCCTTCCCACCCAGCCTGCTTCCAGGGGTCCTGCGGGAAATGATGCCACCGTAACACCGCTGTGGGCAGGGAAAACTCCATGGATTCAGATTCCTCCCTGGGTGAGGGATAATGCGTGTTAGGGCTGAATTGACAATTACAAAAGCAAGGCTGCTGAAAAGCCAGTCCTGCTCACTGTTTTTGAAAGCTTTCCAAGGCTGCTCTGAACCTCAAGGTAACAAGAGCTTAAGAGGATTATGCTGTTAAAAATGGTAATCGACCATTTTAAAAAGCCATGTTAATTAAGAAAAGAGAATAAGGAGATGAGCGTCAGCTGCATTCTCAGTGATAAAACGTTGGTTTTCTGGACAGTCACCATTTGGACACCTATTGAAATGGGAAGTGCAGCACTGAGGAGCTATGCTTACAAGCAAAATAAACTTCCCTAGTTCCTCATAGTTTCTCCTTTTTTTTTTTTTTAAAGCTACTGGAAGGCAATCTGGCTTTCTAATGACATTATATCTAAGTCAGGTTGATGTCAAATAAAAGTCATTGTTGTTATGTGACATTTTACGTAAGCACAAGGAAATCATGTCCCAGAAGTACTGCAAGTGAAATGATGTTCTGTTATAAAATTTTTCAGATATGTGAGTTAAAATAAAATCATTGCCTTCCCTCCTGATATTAAAAGCCTTAATGATCTAATGCAAATTTGTGGCTGATAAAATTATATTTGCTACCTTCTGAGTTACCATAATTACATTTACCCAATTATCCTGAAGCTCTCACTCAGTCATTAGGTGTTGATTTGTTTATGAAGTCAGCAACTGACAGCTGCTTGTATCTCATTAAAGCCTGTTCATATGTAAATGCCTTGCATAAAACTGAAATTAATTTTCATCAGTGTTAGAAATGTTCCGTTCAAGTACAATACAATTTCAGCGAGCAGGTGCTTACATTTCATTTCTTCAATACAAGTCTCATTCTTGCAGCAGATTTTCTAGCATCCCAAATCTCACATAACATGGGGACCTTGTAAACTCATGCTTGGTAGAAGAAGAACATCTACAGATGTGCAGAAATACCAGCACACCCAGAAAGTTTTACAAGAGAAATAGGTGCTGTTATGAACAATTTTCCAGCTGCATGAGCACAGTGCCACAGCCTGACACTACCCACACGCCCAAGGTGCAAACCCTCAGCTAAGAGCTGTGCATCCAGGGATAAAAGCTCCAGCAACCACAGCAGGGCTGCGCAGGGGTGTGAGGGCATGCCGAGGCTAAAAAGGGCCAGAACAAGGCTAATGAGACATTCCTGAGTCCTCGTTTAGGTGGTTTGTTTCCCTGTGCAGAAAGCACAGGGCAGGCTGAGTATTTGGCAGCCTTTGTCTTGTGCAGTTGAAACAGAAGGAAGGTCCAGAGATCTGTCCCCCTCATCCCAGTTTTGGGAAGGCAGAACCTGGCTCTCCCTCTCAGCACTGTTCTTCCTGGCCATTACTAAGGTTTTGGCTCTGCGTGGTTGTTGCAGTGGATGCAGGTGGGGAAGGGATAAGAGAAGGAGGGAGGGCACCCTGAAGAGGAGCCCTACGGAGCATATTCACTACCAGCCACCTGGAACAACGCCCTCTGTCTGGCTGGGCTGGCAGCAGAGAGCCACACATCAAATTGTCACAAATAATGCCCAGGTTTTGGAAGGCAGAAACCTACCCTCTGCTCGCAAGCGTGCTCTAAAACACATGTAAAAAATCCCCTCCCAGTTTCAACCCAAAGGAACTGCTGAGCCCTTAGCCTGCTCCTTGCCAGTGGAAAGGAAGGTTAGAAAATGGTAAGAGAGAAATGCATGTGGTGTGCTGGATTGTGTTTGGTGGGGAACATGCAGCCACCCTTCCTCTTTGCCCCAATGGCTCCATAGTACAACACAACACAGAAAATGTGTTCTATGAAGAGCAAAGAAATGTTCAGTGGTAATTTGTACTTTAATTACAAACAAAACTCTGCTAACAGACGGGACTCCCTTCAGATACAAGACAGAGTGTGAAATATTTATGATTTGTGCATAGCACAGAACAGGAATAGGGCTATTACTTCATCACAATTTCTCCCTGCAGTCTCCTAAATTAAAATGGAATTATTTGCTTCTGTCACATCATATGCTGAGAAAAATTAGTAGATCCTAAAGAAAAAGAGGCCCACAACATTGGTATCATCATCAAATGCACAGTGTATAATAACTTTGAGTACAGTATGTATTTTATAAATGAAATCAAGAATAACAGCCTACTTTAGAGTGTAACCTGAAAAATCATAGACACTTTTTAAATTGCTAAGTGCCTATGTGAACCACAGATTTTGCAGATGGTGGCACATAATGGCATGTAAGATTTAGTACATTATAATCTAACTACAAAGCGGTTATTTGTAGACTTACTTGTACCATTTGGTATTATCTGATATGATATGTTCTAAGGATTCAATATTTGCCTTTGATGTTTTGCCTAGAAATAGGAAATTCTGAATATTGGCTGTACAGTAAAAAGGGCCAGTGTGTTGAAAGAAGGTATAATTGTGGTGTGATTGATGGAAACAGGCTGTGCTGAGGCCATGCAGAGTGCAAAAAAATAATGATGAAGGATGGCGAAATACAATGATAACTTAATCTGAGCAAGCCCTTGTTGCAATTGCTGTGATGGATTCAGGTCAAACATAATCAAAATGTAACTCTAATTGCAATAATTAAATTCTCAAATGAAGGATGCCCTGAAGATTATTGGGATTTATGACAGATTTTTATCTGTATGTTATAATAAAAATTTCAAAATAAAGAATGAAAGAAACAATTTAGTTAATAAATAAAAATTTTAGGTCAGGCAAACCAAGTTTGATTGCAACAAGATGAATAGGCTTTCTGATAATTTTTGTTTCTCTTTTTTTGCAGAAGAGAATGTTATTTTTTAAAACATGCTATAAAAAGAAACAAGAGTTAGAAAATTCCCAGAAATGAACCATTAGTTATTGTTTATACAAGGCTTTGCTCTGAAGATGTAAACAATAAGGAATGTGCAAAATAAAAATTAGCAATCCAAATAAAGCCTTCCTCCAATAGGGCATTTATAGACAAGCGCTACTATTTTTGAAAAGTCTGAACTTTATTAGAAGAGTCAGAGTATGTATTAAAAACAATCCTAAACAATAGTTTCTGTTGACCTCACCAACATTTCATTCTCTAATTATGTAAGGAATGCATTTTATGGGAAATACCTGCGACTGGGTCAGCCCTGGCACCCCACCTATTGGCTTGAGTACGACCTGCAGAAACTTGATCTTTGTCATAGCAATTTAAAAGTAGATGAATTATCTGCACCCCCCAAAAAAATTTAACGAGAGGAAATAAATGCTTACCAAGTCTTCTGTGGTAAAAGAACGGTGATTCTCCTCCACTGAGTAAATTCGCTGGAGTGGTAAATACTTGCTGATGTAAACTCCTGACAGCTCGGCATACTGGGAAGGCATTCCTTAAAATAAAACATTTCAAAACCACATTTAATGTTAAGGAATAATTGGGAACAGAAACAAGGGTCAAACATTCACGGAACCAGGAGCTTGTCTGGGTCCAGATGTTGGAGTGAAAGACCCAGAAGAGAAAAATACTGGCATGATGCGGAGAAATTTCTCAGAAAACTAGTAGTAAAATTGAGGATGGAAGAAAGCCGTATGAATCTATTTAAAGAGTTTAGCATTAGAGACTGGCAATGTTTTGCTTTCCACCACGAGGAACGTCTACCTCTTTGTTTTTTATTATTTTCACCCCAGCATCCATCATGGACTATGAAGTAAGGCTACAAGACTACTATGAAGAAAGTCTATGAAAGGGACCTCTGGACTATTATACAGGTCATTTTAGAGACCTACATGTGAGGCTTTGCCTGGGCATGCTGGCTGGCCCCACACTCTCCATCTGCAGTGGGGAGCAGCAGCAGCAGTAGGAACAGACAGAGCCACACCAGAGCCCCCAGCCTCAGCCTACTGAAGTTGTGTCCATGGGCCCTTCCCAAGCTCTGCAACTGTGTTAGCTTTGACACCTACAGCAAGTGGTGCAAATTCTCCCTTCCTGCTTCTAGGACTATTTCTGCATTTAATTCAGGTTCCTGTTGTGGTCTATTTCCCAATTTTTATTTTTTTTTTTTAGTTCAGGAGATATGAATATTGTCACATCTTTTTAATATTGAATATAAATGAAGTCCATCATCCCAGCTTCTTAACTGTTTTCTAGCACTGCCCTTCCCATGTTACTTAATTTTTTGCAATATTCCATTAATTTATTTATATTTTGCAAGAATAGCACCAAAAAATTTGTGCTGTGAGGTATTATTAAAGTGCTTGGAAGTTACTACCAACCTGCATGATCCTCTTCTAGCTACCAATTCAGAGAGTCCCTTCTGCTCCTTTCTGCCACAGCACAGCTTCTCCTGACCACCCCCACATGCCCAAGAGTATTTTGCTGGTCACTGCTGTGCTCACCCCTACGAAGGGTATCGAGCAAGAGAACAGACACCTTGCTTATGCAAATAGCCTACTTTGACTGCTCTGAAACTAATAATGAAGCAGTGATTCTCTACAGAAGTTATGGCAATTAAGAATATTTATATAGTTAAATTATACAGTAATAGTTATGTATTAAATATGATGAAAGGCAGAATATATTATTTTACAGAGAAATTTATTGCTCAAATATCTTAGAGTATTAAATGAAGATCTGAGACCTTATTTTGTTGGGATTTTTTTTCAGTAGATTTTCTAAAGGCTTAGTTTCCTTTCCAGCAATTTTCAAACATTTTTTATTGATTCATCGCCCCTAAATGATCTTAGAAAACAGGATCTGATCAGTGCTTGCAAAGCAAACAAAATTTTCAAACATTTCAATTAATTAGTGTTTTGTTTATTTGCCAGATTATGTCCTTGAAACATACTACAAATATTCTTTTATCACAGCGACATGGGCGGTGTGAGAAAAACTATTTGGCTGCATGTTCTCTCTGAACTCAGCTCTACCGAGCAAGGAAAGGAGCACTAAAATCTGAAGGCATTTGATCTTCCATTGATGGCAAGCACAAACCCCAAACACCCACAACTAGGGAACTTTTCTTGGGCACTGTGATGATGCCTGCTAGGTATAAAAGACATGAACAGTGTTTGAAATACTTGATTTATAGCTTTCCTCTGGATTCTGTTTAAGGTTTAATCATTACTTGGATTTGCAAAGTTTAACAATTCATTTATTGCCATTTCTCTATTCTGCCCACCAAAGTAAATGTGGCAAAACACAACACGGCAAAGGGTAACCAGGTAAAGCTTTAATTGCTCATAGAAGATGTGGAACCTGACATACAAATCCTTCTGTGAGCCTGCAGAGCAGGCAGTGCAAAGGCAGTAGGACAAGTTCCCTGACACCCTCTGAACCTGCTCAGAGGCGGCCAAAGGACCTTGGTCAGTTGACCCTGAGGCCAGGGAAAGTCCAGCTTTCAATGTAAGAGGGAAAACAAGAGCACAAACTATGGCCAAATGCACTGCTCACATTTGTGCTGAGACAGCACCGAGCCACCCGGGGAAAGAGCAGCCAACACTGCTATTTGCACTTCGAGCAGAGTGGGGGAAACAGCTGGTCATTATGGTCCTGGACTGTGTTTGAACCAGGAATGCGGGATGAAAGGCTCTGCATTACAATCCCCTGAAGGAATGTGCTTTCCATTTACAAAATGGCTGCACCAAGGGCAGAAAGAATTTCTATCCATTTAAATTCCAGGAAACAGTACATGCATTTTGCTTAGAAAAACAAAGCAATAGCACAGGAAAGATCTCAGCCATTACCCTGTAGCTCTAACTGTGGCCCAATTTTTTCTCAGCCTTGGTCCATTCCTGTTACAATTTTGTATTTCAGGCTTTCAGATACCTTTCTTCCAACTATTACGAGGAACAGTCTAAATACCTCTATTAGTAATTCTGACTGATTACAACTGAGCATTTCTTTATTGAAAGATGAAAAAGGAAAACATCTTTCTTTGTTTAATGCCAAAAGTGTATTTCAGACAATCTTTCTATAAAGCAGAGTTTACGGAAGACGAAAGTCCTCACTGCCAGCCTCACCTGCTGAACAAGATGCCATGTGAGGCCATGGTTAGTGGAGTACTCCAGTTTCACCTGGTTGTCCATATGAGGAGTAAAGGCCTGACCACAGCCCATCACCAAGTTGAACTGTATCATATACGAAGCTCCAATCTGCATAGACTGGGTCTCCACGTAGCGCATGCTAGAGGCTAGCTTTGAATCTCCTGTAAAACTGAGAGATGTAAGGAAAGAATCAGGATCTATCCCCAAAATATTTCAGAAAATAACATTATGAATGGTTCTGGTTTAAATACAGCGGTGTTTCTTTGTTCTGTAGCTTGGCATGTGGGATGAGACCATGCACAGAAGAAGCTTTCTCCTCATACTTCTGCAAATTACCAGGAAGGCCTTGATGTATCCCAGAACGTGAAACACTGAATTATTCTGTTAGTTCTTACCATATGCTCTTTGTATTACGGATCAAGTTAGGATCTAGCGAAGGGCAACATAAGGAAAAAACAACATAAAGAAGGTTCATTCCCCTAGAGTGTCCATTGCCTAAGGTCATGACACAGTCAGAGCTGTAATTTCATTTTAATACTGGGCAGTTAAAACACAGTGAATCTAGTTTAAAATACTCTTATTACATAAACTGTTAATTTCATTGATTTTCAAGTGATCCTATATACAATGCATTCACTGACTCTTGACTGTGTTTCAGAATTAATCTTCTATCCTCAGCTCCTTTTCTGTAGGATGTACTGATTTAAGAGTTATATTTTCCAGTGAATTGGAGAACAGTAGTAATGTTTGGAACACACATATACACATATATGTCGCAAGGTACCCAGTTACCACATATATAGTAATAGAATTTATAGTCTGAAATTCCAAGGTTATTTCACTTCAAATGCAGGTTTTTCTTCTACGCACTATTCAAAAGAAAAATGAAACAACCAAATTCAAAACCTCAAATGCAACAGAGGCATAAAGAGGAAGTAATAACAACTTAAACTTTGAATACTGCTCACTAGCCTTCAAAACACAGTATTTTAATGAAAGTTCACATAGAATGAAAATTGCCTTCCTCTACTCAGTTTGAGATGTTTACTTAGTGTCTTCAGGAGTACTGTAGTCCTTTCAGCTTCAATATTTTCTAAGACTATTCTTAAATGTGAACAATTTAGAATACAGATTGGCTCTTTTTAAAGAAAATCGCTGCAAATCATCATGGAAAAAAAAGCTACATTTAGTACAGTGGTAACGAAGAGAATAACCTAGTTCAAGGTTGCTCTTATGATTGAGTTAGCTACAGTCTATCATCTTAAATAAGAAATCATAATCTTTAAATACAATACAATAGAACGTATGAGCTTCTATGCCTGTAAAATTCAAGGTCATGACAAAGTGAATGTGAGGACTAGGAGTACAAGTCAGTGTCACTTAGGACTCTTACTTAATTCACTGACCTATATTGTTTTCTATAGAGTCCTTTCCAGAGAGAGCACTTAAGCCATAAATGTCAGCATCCTGCCTTAAAGCTTTCGAAGAAATTACTGAAAGCTGACATTAGTTTTGTCATTATCAAATTTCTGTTACTTGGCATAAGTTAAGAGCCAGGCTGCTTTCTACTCTCTGACCTTACTATTTGTGACTTGATTTCCTAAAGGATGATCCAGCTCATGACATTATATGAAACTACCCGGACTCTGTTGATGAGCAGCCCAAAGTGACTGTGGATGGACACTCCCTTCACTGTGAGGGCACAAGGGCACTGTCACGGACAACTGGACTGGAAGGCAATAAATTGTCTGGAAAACTGTATCTGAACTGTTTGCTCCTTTCAGTCAGTTTTGTCAGTGTTTTTCTTCTCAATAGGAAGGATAATTTTAAGTTGAGCAGAGGATATAACATACACTCATCAGCAGTCCAGCTGGCAACCTACAGTTAGTGGCTTTGTGGTTAGATCTGAGTGCATCTCAGAACTTGTCTGGATAATGCCTGAATTTATTTTTCTTCTAAACTTTATCTTGTACTTTACAAAATGACAAAAATCCGGAAATTTAAAAGCTAAAGCTGATTTGATCTGACACAGGCTGAAGCCCTGATGGGAAATCTGTGCCAGCACAACCAGGCTCTTCAGGTATCAGTCAAATGTGCAGTGTAATCAGCTGAAAGTTATGTGAGCACTGCTTTGGAAGAGGATTCGGCATTGCACACAAAAGCCCGGGCCCAGCACATCACAGATACCTAAAGCCTACCTGAACAGAATAAAGGAGTTGAAACTCAACAGTTTGATGAAACATCTGCCCAGAAGCTGTCTTCCCAAAGTAATAGAAGACAAGTGAAGGATTTGTAGTCAAAATAGGTGCAAAGAATGAAATGCTACATTTTGCCCTTGTCTTCATAAAAATTCCCTTTATTCATTACTACTATGTAAAGTGAGAGAAAAATGAGAGTAAAATGAGAAAAAAAGTCTTAAACGCTAATATTTTCATTCTGATAGCATTCAGGTCATGATTAAAATAATTTAAATTTAGTATTCATTTTAATTTAATAGTTTAGCCAGTGCATATTGTACACAGCATATTAAGTAAGTATATTAAGGAAGTAAGTAAGTTAAAAAGTCAAACCAGCTCTTTAAAATGCATATTAAAGAAATGTGAAAAAGGAAGTTAGTGTTGAGATGCAGATAGTATGTGATGTTCTACAAGAAGCTCTTTTAAGGGGAGGAAATCACATTACAGGTACACAAAGTCCTTTATCATCCACATTTTGCCTCCAGCTGAACTCAAGTAGCATTAAAGGTGTGGGCTCCACCTTACTTGCCACTTTGCTCTCCAGATCTCTCATGCATGTGGTTAGGGGTATGGTCTTTTGCTGGAATACCAAATGTTTTCTTTGTTCCAGGAGCCACACAGCTGGAATACCTTTCCGGATTTTGTAAAAGATGAAGTAATGTCCCTGGCGTAACAATAATTAACTAAAAAATCTTCAGAAATGAGAATGCAGAGGCTTCATTTTTGTATAAATATGTTGCTGTGAGTTGGTTTCTGGCATGTATATAATTAGACAGGCAGAGGCACAGGAACACAATACCCATAGGTGCTCTCAGAACAATCGCTCTCCCTCCAAGCACTGCCAACTAATTGGTACTTCTGGGAATGGTATCACAGTCAATGTCAGCTAACCTGCATTGCTTCAAACTGCTCTGAGATCCCCAGAGTTACCATATTTTCAAGCCTGGTACTTTTAGGAATACTGAAAAGCCACATGGATGCAGCTTGTTTTGTAAAGCTGCATTGACTGCAAATATTGACACAACGGCCCAATGCTCGCACCAGACGCAGCTTTGCTTCCATCAACGGCATGCAATGTTTTTGCCTTTTTACATCACATCGTACTTACTTTGCTAAATAATTCCTAAATGTATTAACATCATTAATATAATTAAGTCGATTAACTGAAAGAAACTTCCTGCATGTTACAGATTAACAATTACTCTAAATGGCAAGACATTTAAGACACTGGTAAACTACCAAGCTGATGCAGGACCACTGTAAGACATTGCTCCATAAAGATAGTTCATGACAAGGCAGGTTTAGAGTCTTCCCCCAGGCTTCTCCAGGGACAGTGGGACACTCTATCATTTGCTACACTGAGTTAAATCATAATGCTGTAATCTGACTAAAGACAGTTTATTTATATAACGCTATTTTATTTGTGTCCAGATGAATATATATATATATATAAAGTGTATATATCCTTATCAATATTTAAATGGATTTCAGCAAGTGGCTGTATATAGCCTGTAATACTCCAGAGGCATTTGGTTCAAAACTTTGCCTGAATATGAGCATTCTGGAGAAGTGATGAATTAATATACATCATCAAACACTTCATTTTAAAAGTGTTCTGGAGTCCTTTCAGTACAACCAATACACTTGATCTAATAAAGTTTAAAGATCTATTCTGAAACGAAATGTTGATGATGACAATCAAATAAAATGACTGTTCAAACATAGAGCATGAAAAGTACTCAAAAGTCACCTTGATCAAAACATATGTTTATCAACAAACTTCTTTTTTTTTTTTTTTTAATGAAGCCAGATATGGAAAAGAACAGACTGTCTCTTAAAAAAGAAATTTAAAATCTCCCTCCTCAGTTTTTTCCAATTTTAAGGATAAATGTTTCAGGTTTACAGTTTTAAAGCAGAAATGGAGGCCTAACAGACAATTAAAAGCAATTCTGTGAAAATGGGCCTGGGGATGACACCCTGTAAAATGATTGCTAGCATATTTCCCATAGTTATACTAATGAAAAAGCTGTTGTCAGACTGTTCTCAAGAGGAGGGTGTCAGTCCTACTGCAAGATCTGCTTGTGAGTTAGAAACTCATGACTTAGAAAATGAGAACCAAATGGACTCACAGCTGGGAAAACCCACCAATAATTAATTAAAGTAGCAACCATTTGTACAGACTTTGTGTAAGTTAAAAAATTTCCCTTGAGAGAAGCAAGGTCAGTGAAGGATAGAGTTCATGTTTTCCAGTGATAATGAAAAATACTTAGACATAAATAGTGAGGAAGGCTTTGATTCTTTATTTGATGCATGTTTCTACTATGAATGAGCACTACAAATCCTAGTCCATCTCCATATGGGATGGAGAATTTAGCTTAGCATTTATTATTTTGATTCTGATTTAGAGTCATGGGAGGAAAATAGAGGAACCTCCGCTATCTTAAATTATCTGCCCTCCTCCCCATGATAAACTGGTCTTAAAAGCACAGAGGGAAAACAATGTCATTAAAGGGCTTTCATTCCAACTCTTTGATGAGGGAGATACAAACAGTTTGAGCCCTAACATGTTGTTTCGTTTTAATGAGCAGCGAGTACCTTCCTTGTCCTTATTAAAGTGGTTAATGGTGCTTCTACTGCCTCATTATCAGTGCTAGGACACATTCGGTGTCGTTCCTACTGCTAAGCCAACTCCTTTTAGTTTGACAGATGATCAGAAAGTCAAATCAGATTGCTCAGAGATACTTGTTAATAAAATTCCAACAGTGTTTCTCTAAGTGTCCATGGGGACACTAAAATTATTTTATTTTCTTCAGGTTTTCTATAATTACTGTGATTGTACTTTCTCCAAAGAAACATATCTATGCCAGTTAAAACTATACTGGGTTTACAGATTGATCAGACTAGCATGAAACTGTGATTTGGTTTTAATCAAAACACACAGATTAAATTGAGCTTTCCTTGTATTAATTCCAAATATTACACTCAAATGCTCCAGAATCTTTTTTTGTGAAGCATGTTAATATTTTAGTAAAAAAGCTTATTTTTATGCAATCCTAACAATTTTTTTTCCCCTTTCTCTTGCCTTTATTTTCTTTGAGGCATGTGATGTTTTCTCGCTTTTGTTTCTAAATACTCAGCACATTTGAGGCGTAATTGCAATATGTCATAATTCTGATCACAGTGTAAATGACTAAGTGTGTATAATACCAGACAAAACAACTACAAATGGCTAATGTCATTCTGCTTATATTCTTCTGCCTTTCCTTTCTGGATTACAATATAATGGCTATGTACACAGGTCTGAACATCACTTACAAAATGTTCAGAGTCTGTACTTAAACGATTATTTAATTACCGGCATATTCATATTACCCTGCCTGGATTTTAAGTGAAGATTATGAAAAATTTCTGAATTTTTTCTAGTAGGATATTCTTTAAATATTTCATGGAAAAAGAATGCTACATTCAATGTTCCCATCAAACATAAGTCTATGCAATGAGGTGAAAAACTTACTGCTAATTGCAATAAGATTAGTGACTGTATTTTTGTCCATAATGTGAGGATGAGACACAATTACTCTGAATAGCTGCCAGAAAGATGCATTTGCAGCAGTTGCTTGATCCTTAGCAGGATGAATAAACAAGGAAAACAAAAGTAGAACAGAAAAGAATACATGTTTCTCACCAGAGAGTCCAGTCATGCCCACAGTAGGGCTGAACATTTCCCAGGTAGAATCCCAGAGACTGTGTGACTTCAACTAGGTTGGTGAAGTCTAGACTGATGCTGTTGAAAAGCACAGAGGTCATGATGATTTCATCGATTGCCCACACATCTTCTCCTTGTGAAGAGTGATATGGCTGCCACCACCTGAACTGAATGCCAATCTGCCTCGCATCTTCAGGCAGCTCCACTGAAATTATTCTGGAAAACAAAACACAGTAATTATTGACAGTTTTTGCTGTTTGTAGTAATTCCATGGGGATGTATTTTAGGGTAATTTTTCCTTACTGACCCTAAAAATCATGGAGTAAATTCAGCCCACAAATACCGTAGCATCTGCTGGTATAGCTGCTACCAGCGACAGGGGAACTGTTAGTTCTCTTTGTAATCAGTTCATTTACTGAAAACCAGTCATTTGCAAAAGCAACCAGAAAGAATTTCTATCAAATTTGTGAATTTTGCTTCCACCGTGGAGTTCTCAGTAAATTTAAAGGTGTAAATTAGCAAAAGAATGATCAGCTGACAAGGATTTAAGAATGCCAGTTCCACTTTGTCAGACTCAGAGGGTTTTATCCTGATCTGCAGATACGCATCTGTAAACATCTGCACTAGCTCCTGCACAGCATTGACATCATTCTAATAGTCCTATCTATCTAATAGATAGCTCCCTATCTATCTATCTATCTCCCTGTAAAATGCCACAATCAAATGGAAAAGGTTCATCTTGTCAAACAGTGTGATTATGTGTAGTCTTTCTTGGCAGACACTTCTTTTTTGTAGCTGCATAGAGATGCAATTGGAGGTGAGTCCCAGGTGCTTCTGGTATGCAAGGTCACCTGATTTGTCATGGCAGCTATGTCAACACACCTAGAATTGACAAACTGCGAAGAAAATTAAGAGTATTATCTAATTTCCAGGAGCAATTTTCATACACTGCAGCAGGGAGCATGCATTAATTGCCACAGCAATGACACCTTCTTGAAAGCTCCATAAATCACGAAGACCATGGTACCCCACACAGCCATGTCAACTGTGAGACAGACTGGCAACAGGGACATTTGTCTCCACTGGGGTACAATTACTTGCTGGCAAAAGGGTTTTCAGCAAGCTCATCATGTAGCTGATATTTTTCTTTCTCTCCTAGAGGAAATGTGAATAAAATGATAAATCAGGTAAACTGGAAGCATCTTTTTATACTCTAGCACCAAGTTTTTTTCAGACTTAAGGCTTTCTAAGCTGCCTGTTGTAATGTTTTGTTCTCTGCATATGAAAGAGTCTTGGGCCTGTAGTGCTCTTAGTGCAAAAACCACACTCTTGAAAATGACTTGCTAGAACATCCTTGTAAAGAGTAGATTTATAATACTGTTGTTTAGTGTCACATTCATTTTAAAGTAGAATACATCAATCCATTAACCAGAAAAAAATCAAATAGCTTGGCTAAACAGGTGCGAAGCACTCAGAAAGTCCTGTCAGGCATTTCTAGGAGCTGCTTTCTGCCATCCATAGACTGGAGAGAGGTGTGGAGGGATAGCCACAGGTGACATGGCCGTGTCCGTGTGGCATGGGACCAGCACACTTTATGTATGGTGGATATATTTCCTTTACGCTCCAATAAACACGTTTAAATGACTTTGTACCCTTCTAAGAGAAAGACCAAGGCCCCACTGCTTTCTGACACATGACTAAACCACAAGGGCTTCTTTTCTACCAAGAATTCCCTCATAAGAAGCAACTCTATAACCTTTTGGGTTAATTTTTTAAAGGCACAAATGATAAGAAATTGGTACTGATGCTAAAAGGAACCATGTTTTTCTGCCATGCTTCAGGGGCGTGAACCTGAGGAAGGCTGGTACTCTGGCTAGGAGGAGCACTGTATCCAGCAGGCACTCTGAAGCACCTGGCACTTGTGTGAGCTAATGCTCTGCCATAATCCAGGGCATATTTCTCTGCTGGTGGCTGCCTCTGATGCTTGTATCTTCCCTTTCACTCTTACCTCTTGTAAGCTTGCCCACGTGGACACTAATTCTCACTGACAGTAATATATAGAAAATCCTAAATCATGACATACACCACTGATATACATATTAGATGTTAAAATATTTAACACATGTTAAAATAAATTCCCCATCCCAGGGGATTAAGCTAACACAATTTAAAAATGTAGGTGTAAACCACGGTGTATGGCACATACGTTAGTATGCAGAACCTGACTACACCTCCAGTTGTAACAACTTCTCCTATATGGCTTTGATTTGTTGAAGATAGATGGAGAGGGAGGGGGATTCCTGCTAATGACTTTTCTTCTGCAGAGAAGAAAAGTGTTCCTACTTACATTACCAGCCACCATTAGATTTCTTAAAAACCAGCTGGGAGACCTTTGCTCTGATCTCATTCTTTCAAGCTATGCGCATACCTAATATTGAAAAGCCACCGCTGTTCTGCTCAGAAGAAAAATGCAGCTGTCAAATGTTAGCAGATTAAATGCACCTTTTCAGAAGAACATTAAATGTGTAATTATTTTTTGTATGACTGAAGATTAATTAAATTCATGGATACAGACTGATTACCAAATTTTGCAGCAGTCCATTCATGTTACTAAAAATGCTGATATTTTCAGACAACATAATATGAAAAGGTGAAACTTTCCTCATAATTATTGCCAGCATTAGCTTCAGGTTTGTATGTCATTTTTCTATCTACCCAGAGTGGACTGAATATCTATCTATCTATCTATCTATCTATCTATCTATCTATCTATCTATCTATCTATCCATCCTCCCACGGCAAAATTTCTCTAACGTGTATATTGTACTTTGCTCTGTACCTTGTCAGATCAACAGGAATTGTGTTTCATACCTAACATCAAAAAGCAAAAAAAGTCTCTGGCATCTATGTAATTTATTACATTTATATCTTTAACTTCATTAAAATCAGTCACCAGCATATGTATTTTCCTTTTTGTTATAAAAATTTCATAGTGCTATATATTAAAAACCTTTAGGGAAATATAACTCCTACAGATGTAATCTTGAATCTAAGAATTAGAAACAGGGCCATATAAAATATATATGTGACTATAATAAAGGCAGGCAAAGGAAACTTTGAAGAAGACTTATAAGTGTTCCAGTCTGTAGCATCTTTCCTTTGGAAACATTTAGAACTTCAAAAATTAAAGTCTACAATATATTTCTACCAAATACAGTCCTCCTCTCAGATTTTTGAGTATTATAGCTTCCAGGAAATAATTTTAATGCTACAAGGTTGGTTTTTTTTCCATTAGGACATTCTTAATCACACTTTGTATATTGCAATTTTGTACTGAGTTATTGACAAGATATGGAAATCTAATTTTCTTTAAAAGTGCTCATCTGAGCACAATAAATATAAATAATGAAGGTTATGTGTAGTTAAAGTGACTTGCAGGCTATTTACAGTCCCACCCCTGGGGCTGACTCAGATTTTTTCCTTGAACTCAGTAGAGAAGAAGACACAGGGCAACAGCCAGGTCAAAGCTACCCTTGGGCAGGAATTGGACCTGCTGGAACGAACCCAGTGCTGCCACTGTCAGTTCTGCCTCTTCTGGGCCCCCTTGCAGAGCATCTCCTTTAACTGGCACTTACTGGCTCTGCTGCAGCACTCCGTGAAGGTGGATGCTGCCAGCTTTGAGTGGGTTTGCATAGATCCAGACCAGACTGTTCTGAGATTTTGGTATGGTCATGGAGAGTCCTGATTTTGCATTGCTCTACTAAATTTGGTGGATGGTGTCACAAATGTAACAGTAAGGAACACCTTCTCTAAATACAAGAGATACATTCCTCTCTAATCTGACACCAAACATAGGCGCTCCTAGATAAAATGAGCTTTTTGTTCAACTTCTTTTTGCTTTGTGCGAGTCCCAGGCAGTCACGAGCAGGTTCTCCCAGGGCACCAAGCCCAGCCCAGGGCAGAGGCACAGCCATGAAGTCATGCAATTGCCTTCAGAGCGGGAGCAGGCACAGAGAGTTTCTCTGCCGACCTGAGAGATCCTCACAATCCTGCAGAGATCCTCACGATCAGATTCTGTCTCAGCTGTCCTGTGCTGCCTGCAAACTCCTAATCGCAGAGGATGGTGTAGTGAGGGTATCTATGGCTTCAAAGCTACAAATAATTTATCTTAGTTTTTCTTTACAGGTAGCTGCTTCCGTGGGAAGAGACATGCCCCTAGTTCCCACAAGTACACTCCTATCCCTCATTCTGCACTGCCTCAGCTTGTTCCATTGTATCACCCGAGACTTGAAAACCATTAAACCCATGTGCTCATTTTTATAGAATGACAACATGGGAAGTGCCTAGAACAGCTGCAAAATTTTAAAGAAAGATGGTAACTTTCAGTGTGCAATAAAAACTCTTCATTCCTTCTTGCACCCCGTACTCAAGTCTCTGCATTGCAGTGACCACCACAACCAGCACAACTGCATGTAAATAACACTCTTCGTAATATTTGTGCATGTACCTTGGCTCGTGGTAGTTAAGGTAAGAGTAGTGTTCCAGCAGTTTCCAGGTAATCCCGTTGTCATAGGAGTAGTGCAGCAGCACTCCTTCCCCGGGCTGGTCAGGTGCTTTGCAGGTGCTCAGGACCGACTTGCTGCCCAGGCGTAGTGTGAACTGCAGGAACCTGCATCAGAATTACACAAATATTTGCAGGGTATCATTTTCATAGTGTTTGCAGGGTTTTTTTGTATGGGTTTTTTTTTTTTGTTTGTTTGGTCGGTTGGTTTTTCGTTTGTTGGTTGGTTTTTGTTTGGTTTGGTTTTGTTTTCCCCCTAACCAGGTTGTTTTCGGATCTTCTTAATCTACGCAAATTTTGATAAATATCTGTTATGGGCTTTTGTACATGTGATTTGTTTTTATTGTCAAGTAATGCAGTGTGGCACATACAGTTAAAAAAATGCCAATCATTACTGCATTTAATTATTTATTAGGCACTGAAGGGGAGGGAGAGATAGTGAATGGATCTAATCAGTTGCCACAAGCTGTCAAATAAACACAACCTTATAAATAATTAATTGGCACTTGGCTTTGACACTCAGGTTTGATATTAACATTTCATATTTTCCATCCAAGCTGTACAATAAGTTCCCTCCAGTCTGTTTTGGACTCTGTTGTTTACAAAGCAGGAGGAAAAAAGGCAAGGCTATGAAATCACCATTAAAACATGGAACTAGGAGTTTTTTAAAGGCTTTTTTCCCTGCTAAAACAACTGGTTTAATAATACACAAGGCTGTAGCTGTAAGGGGAGGGGCTCCCCAATTTCTTTGCCTCACACTGCTCCTCCTTCCCTCTCACCTGGACTGGGAGCTGTCCAGGAAGGAAGTGATAAGCTGGCGTCTCCCGTCCTTGTTGAAGACCAGGGCCTTGCCGCTGGCCAGGACCCCGCAGCCGAAGCTGACCTCGGCCCCACGGATGGAGTAAAAGCTGTGGTAGGACGAGAGGCGGGAGCTGGCGAAGCTCTCTGAGATGAACATGGGAAAGGTCTGCGACGCTGTCTCACACGCTGGCCCTGAGAAGCCGGGGTCGCACCTGCAGGTGAGGAAGGGAGAAAAGCACAACTGGTGACCCATCTTTGGCTGCGGCTGGTTGTCAGCCAACATGGTGGCTGCAGTTGTTCATGAACTGAGGATACCCACAAGGTCCCTCTCAAATCTAGGGCCCAAGAACCTCTTTGAACTTTACTTAGCTAAAGTGCACAGTCAGTGATTTCCGTTAGCTAGTATTTACTTTTTGAAATTAAAAAAGTATGTATTTATGAACACCCCATGAATCTACATATAACACAATACAGAAATATTTTTATTAATTCTTGGAACAAAAACCCTGCTGACATAATTACAGTTGTTCATATGTAAAATGACAAATTTGCTTTTATTTGTAGCATACTAGATGTGACTACAAGAAATTAAGTTATAAAAGAGAATGCCTCATGGGTCCCACTCCTGTTAATATCTAAATGTAGTTACACCAATATTTAGAATGTGCATACTGGTTTTGAGTAAGTACATTTTTATTTTTTATAGTAGAACCCCTGTAACAAGCCAGACTATCAGAAAAAAGTGGAGTGCCAATCTTCTGTCCTTGAAGTATGTTAGGTTATGGAATATTAGAACTACTAAAATTGTAATTCTTTCCCAACATTTAATACAAAAGTGATAAAGTCACAAATCACCTCTAAAAGCAGTATAAAGTATGCATCACTGACATTTCAGTGTGCTCTGTAGCACATTTTAAGGTGAACTGGAAGCTAGACACTATACCTAAAGAAAACAATTTAAAAAAAATTAAACATGCTGCTGTTTAGAAAGATTGATCTTTAGCTTTCCAGTGAGCTTTATGAATTCTGAGGGTTACGCTAGTTTTATATTTAGTCACCTAAAAGAGCAAGGACTGAAATGAAAATCACTTCAACTTTCACACCACCAAGTGAACTGTGTGACAGAGATTGAACATGAGCACTGAATTATAACACTTACTTGCAACCATTTCTAGTACACTGTCCTCGCCCTGAGCAGAATTTGAGGCAAGATGGACCAATATAAACTGCAGAGAAGAGAAATCAGTTAAATGGAGGGTTATGCTATGTTATAAACAGAATATGATGAATACAAGAAAGTATACAGATCTGATCATACTTTTATTGTATTTATCTTAATCCTATTACCTGGACAAGGTCTATGAAAGGATATAATGCATTTGACAATGTCAAGGATAGTCAGGGATAATTTATTACTTAATGTGTCATGTCCATCTGTGGCCCAAGACATTAGTACTGTTTTAATTACTAAGTCTGTGAATGAGATCAAATAATTTGGTAGGCATTGACCTTTTCATCATTTTTCATTGACATTCCTTTCATCTTAGTTTGGAGATGCAATCCAATCTATGTATTGGTACATTCCAGTAGCAGGTGGGTAGATTTAAAAAAATGTGTCACTGCTTCTCTCGTTGAAATCTACATCTTTTACTTCACTGGACTCAGGGGAATAAGTATGTCTTAAGTAACTATTAATTATCATACTCTTTCACTCATTCATTTAAACGGAACAAAACTTCACATCCTATGTGCTGAGAAATACACCAGACTTGTTTTACTCTTCTGCTTCATCTTCCTCCAATGATTTCTAATCAACAGTGTTGATATTTTGTGAAAAATATGAAGGATGGAAAGATGAGCAAATCCCAGTATAATCTCTTGCACTACAATAAAGAAAAGTCATTAAGTTGTGGGCAATATTATTCCAATACAATATGCTAAAAGGCCTTAACCATGATCAATGTCATATTTTCTGTTAAAGAATGCCTATTACTTGGAGTTATCTACTTGCATGGTGACATTTGGAAGAAATAGCCACCAATTTGAAATATTCTATAAGAAGCAGTTCTTTTTCCTTTTCGTAGTTTTATAATGTTGCCCATCACAGCAGGGTGTCAGCTCTCCCTAGCAGACACACTCCAAATCCCTGTGAGCTGCTCCCTACAACTAAGTCCTCATCAGATTTCATGTGATTTCTAGATTTTCTCACTTCTCAGGGTGCAAAAATTCTGTTCTGTCTGTTTGATTTATTTGTGTCTTTTGAGGTCTTTTTGAGGGGGTGGTAAAAGTAGAAGGGTTAAAGATGTAATGATGTCATTCAAAACGAAAAACTTTACGGAAATCGGCATTTTTCCAGAGTTTCTAAAAGATGGCCAGGTTCCAGATTTCATTTAAAACTTAATTCACATAGGAAACAGTTGTGAAGCTAAAAGTCAGAGTGCTGAATCTTTGAAAATTTTCCTCTCTTCAAGAATTTGCATGGCTTGCCAATATTTATTTTCCCTACAGTACAGTGTAAAGCTTCAGTGTCACTAGCGTTTAACAAAGGAGGCATTCAAAACCTCAGAAATATATCTTTAAGACTTGATTCCTGTATCATAGTTCTGCACCTCAAATTCAGAGCAGGCACTTTCTAGGCAGATGGTTGGTAAACCTTTTTTTGAGATGGTGCACACAGGAGCATGCAGCATCCTTTCTTGGAGTTGTATTTTGTTCTATAAGCAAAAGTTGTGGAGATAAATGAATTGCCAAATGATTTTCAAAATCTTGTTTTGTTCTGTTGTAAGGAATTTGTATCCTTGATTGATTTCATCTTGCTGTGGTTTTTGTGAACCTCTCATGTCTCCAGCACTTAGAGTCTGCATTTTGTTAGATAGCAACTCATCTTTGCAGATATTCACAAACATCTTCTTATGTTCATATACCTATCTTTTCCCTTAATTTTAGTTTCTTTTTGATGTATACCACATCCCTAAAGAGAAGCATTAATACCATATCCAGAATGTCGAGATGATGTTACTTCCCATTATGATTAATATAACAATTTTCATTATTTTTAGTGTCAAAATTTCCTTTATGACATTTCCTTAACAGCTTCAAGAAGATTTTCTTTTCAATGCTAGGCATCAATTTATTTTAAGAATTCTGCAAAATGTAAGTACTTACTATTCCTAGGCACCATATCAAACCTTACTGGAATCACTACAAAATTTCACAGGCTATTGTACGTCACTGTGAATCTCTTAACTCACGTATTTCACGCATCTAACCAAACAAATTCTGGATGTAGTTTACTTTGTTCCAAAACATTTAAGGCTAACAAGCAAGCTAAAAAAATTTGCAGTTACTCTTAGTTAGCCCTTTCAATCATACTTATTTCTGCATTTCATACATTTTATCCTGTGTTCTGTCCTTTAAAGTATTTTTTTTTAATTCTGGTTCTGGTTATCCTCTGCAATATGTCATATAAATATAGACTCCTCTGAGTTCTTCAAAACCGTTTAAAGAAAAGGTGTGTGAAAAATAATTTTCTAAGAGAAGAACGGTTCCCTGAAACAGATGGTACTTTCCCCTGAAGATACTGTAAAGTTTTGTCAGTGTTTTGGTAGCAGCACTGCTAGAAGATGGTCTTCCAGGTCCAGAAGCAAAAACATGTTCCGGATGATGCAGTTGTTGCTTAGGCTGGTGCAGTAAATGTCCTTAATAGCCAGTGTGGAACCTATTTATGTAATTAGGACTAAGCAGACAGAAGAAATGTTATACAAAGCCCCTGCCACCAATATTTTTTCCTGGAAAGCATTCAATTAAAAGAAAAAAAAAAAGAAAGATACTCTACTACGCTATTGTCTTTTCTAATGACAGAATCTCTCTCTAGCTTCAAAACGCACCTGCTATCAAATGCAACTAAGCAGAACAGGAATTTAACAAACTGTGAATCCATTGACTTGTGATTGTGGAAAATATGTTTACTTAAAGCAGCATATAAAATTTACTTTTCTGATGTGTCATGAGGATAAGAATACTAACCATTATCGATTGCCCACATATTTCCAAGGATTGGTCCTGTTTGTCTCCATCGAATCCTGGTGTCACTTGTCAGTGCAGCATTGGGAAGGGGAATAGTTATTCGGTTCCACCTGAAACAGATACAGCACAAACTCTAGCATTTTACAATGATAGTTATTTTAAGCAACTGTATAGTTTGCAGGTATGTTTACATATTCTGGAAGCTTTGTGAGAAGCTTTAATTTTAAAATCTGCTCAAATGAAGCATAAATTTATGGCAGCTTTAGAAAATACAAATTAAAAAGAAGAACACAGCCCATATTTTCATACAATATATGAACGTTAGTTATTATCTTATAAAATCCAGCCATTTTTCCCCCTGTAGGAATGCATGAAGTTGGCAAAGACCATAACCTCCTTTGCTGTAGCGACCTCTCCATCACAATGAATATCTCCTAAACTGAACCTTCAGCAGGACTGAACTCTGGTGGAAACCCTTGGCAGGTGAGAAGAGCGGTGCAGAGGATTTGGCCTGCTGCAGTCTGGGCCATCATTCTCTATCATTCACAGAGGCTACACTTCCTGCACACACTAGGAGTAATGGTTCCTATGAAAACTCTATGGGACTAGAGGCTGTGTACCATCAGATCATAGCAATGCTGTTTCTTTTTGTAAGTCTTATGGAAGTTGGGATACACAGGGATTTTGTGCTATGCAGCCACAGTTCATTTTTCAGTGAGAACAGTAGCGAAGAGACTTAACACTGAGAAGGGCTGATACAAGGAAGTGACACTAACCACCATCTCCATCTGCAGAAGTACAGAGGATGTGCTTCACTGTAATCCAGTGCTGGGATTCCACATGAGTAAATGTGTCTGGGGATGTAAATGCAGCTTTGAGTGGTGTTTTTTCTGACTAAGAAGAAAACTTTTGTGGCTTTGGTAAGGTACAAGTTTTCTTCTTACAGTCAACATGCTGTCCACAGGCGGATTATTGGATTTTTTGTAATTTGTCTTTATCATCAAAAAATTATTATTATACCACAGAAGCAGCCCCATACATTTCAAGTTTCATTACTGGGTAGACAGGGAGCCCAGAACACTCCTTCCTTGCTGTCCCTATCTAGTCAAAAATGAATGGTGACATAGAGTTGTATGCTTTGCTGCTTTCTTCTGCCACCTACAATTCACTTCTCTAGTCTTGCATCTCAGTTTTGCAGAGAACACTCTCACCCGCTGTAGTTTTCAGAGGCGTAGATGGTGCTGTGGGGCAGGTGAGGCCCAGCACAGATCTCAGGCAAACACTCCATGTGGAGTAGTGACCACGAGCGACCATGGTTGGTTGAAAACTCCAAGCTGACACTGGTAACACATTGAAAGAAAGAGAAAGACACCATGAGGGTACCTGGCATAGATCTCAATGCACAAGTACCAACACTGAGAAACCACCAAATCTGCTGTTTCTAATAACTGATGAGGAAACAGGAAATAATTTTAAGCGGACTTTGAATACAAAAAATCCTGCAAATGCAAATACGAGACAAAGTTTCGTGAGTGTTTAAAACTCCAGAGGTTTATAGACTGAGGACTGCCTGAAGACAGAGTTCTTACTTGGCCACCATCTAGCCAGCGTTTTTATGGCGCTGCTGTTAAATAAACTGCATTACTTTTATATTTCATATTGAAATAGTTTCAGATATGAGGAAAAAACTTGGATTAATCAGAGCTAGAGAGCATCATGAGAGCACAGGACGGCTATAACTGCCAGCTGCTAACTACTGTATCTGCAGAAAGTGGTAAAAGACCACTAGCTGTTCATGCACTGGCTGGCTCTTTCCTGGGTTAAAAAACTCCAAAACTGTTTACAACCTATGAGTATAAGGAAATTCTTAGATGCCTCACACTCTGAAGACCTTGAAAAATAATATAGAAAGCACTTGATTTACTACAGATTTAGTATTGTACTGAATTACTCTTGTAATTTCCTCCATATAATTAGCTTGTAATATTCTGTTTTATTTTAAGTAACATCAGTGGAACATTATAAAAATCATAATTCATCTCCTCAATATTAAATTATTGGATTCTGAATTTTTCTTTTTATGACAATTTGCTGACAATATTACTTTATTTAAATGTACCATCACTGTGATATTGTGTCTATTAGAACAGTTTATGGAGGTTTTGACTAATTTATTTCAGGTTTAGCTGTAGAGATACCTTAGAGGGTCATATTTACTGCATATATTCAGTACTAGTCTCTCACATTTGCAGTAATGAAAGCATTATGAATAATGCTGCAGACTGGGAGACGTGAAATGCTGCAGTATTTGGGAAATACAAATAAGGAACATGGTGACTTAATGCTTCTTTAGTTATGGAGAAGCTCCCTTCTCCTTCAGAAATAGTTTAATGAAGGAAAAATATTAATCTTTCAAAATATATACTAATCTCCATCAGAAAACAGATTGAGACACAGACTTTATATAACATATTTACTGGCCAGGAGTGTTTACAGGCAAAGTTTTTACTTTTCCTGTAGGAAAATGTTGCTGCCTTCTCTTCCTATCAAATATAAGTGCAGTGCCTTGATTTTTGCTTCCCCTTGAATTCTGATACCCTGCATGGATGCAAGAACTGTCAGTGTTAATGCAGCTCCTTCCAGCTGGAAGTAGATGCCATGGGACACAAATAAAAGCACTTAGAGTCACTTACTTTAAACTCTCAACTCTGGAAAATATAAAGTAACTTAATCCTCATAAAATATCAAGATAAATATTCTCATATACATATAATGAAAGAGGAAAAGTGGACAGTTTGGTTTTGGGTTCCCTGTTTGAAGAAGGATACTAAGGATTTTGAGAGTGGAGTGAAGGATAAACAAGATGCCCATGGCTTTGAGCACCAAGCTAGGGTGGGCTGAGGAGCTGGCTTGCTCAGCCTGGTCAGGAGGGGTGAGCTACAGCATCTTGTGATGGTGCAGAGGCACTCACAAGGAAATCAAGTCAAACTCTCCTCAACAGTGTCACAGACACACTACAAAGGACAATAATCATAAAGACATGTCTTCATAGTTTTGTATTGTGCATTAGGAAACACTTTTTTACTCGAGCAGGTCACTCGGAGAAGTAGCACAGTGTCCATCCATGAAGATTTTTCAAGTCATGGACAGGCAGAGCCATGTCTCACCTGCCCAGGAACAATCCCTCCTGCAGCAGCAGGTTTCACCAGATAACCTGTGTGGGTCCCTTCCAAACAACATTTCTACGATTCTACAAAACATGGAGCCTAAAATGACTCCCTTCTCTCCCTTTCCCCATGGAAAAAATCATGCTGAATGTCCTGAAGAAGTAAAGCCAGTAAAAGAGTTCTGTGATCAGCTTACAGACAGTGAGACCCTCACACTGATGGTCATTAAGATGAGGGTCATTTATCATCAGTCTTACAAGACTTAGATATGCTTGTGGCTTCAGTAATCTCGGAGAGGTCAGCAGGGCAGGTTTCTGCTGCTGCCTTTAATGCTTTCCTCCCTACACAGTATTAAGAAGTAAATCTCATATCCATTAGAAACTGAAACAAAAGTCACTCTGAAATCATGAGCATATTTCAGAATAATGGGCTAAGAAAAGCAAGTTTGACCTGGAAAGCTATGAAATGACTCTTTATTGCACGTGAGGTACATAAATCCGGGCCTGTAAAGATCAGGAGAAACATTAGCTTTTGAGCAGCTTATATTTGTCATTATAATGGGATCCCTTCTTACTGAAAAAAGATTCCCACATCCTCATATAGATTTTGTAAACCAAAATATATCAGAAAGCTGATAACCAAAAGAATGATCTTGCCAGTTTTACCTGTTACCAGGTTGATAAGTTCCACAGCCCAAATTAATGGAAAACTGGATCATGTGAGTCACCGAGGAAGGAAGCACCGGAAGGATGTGGAAGTAATCCACAGCCCAGACATTCCTGTTGTGGCCTTGGTGACTCTTTTGCTTCAGGCAAAATTTGGTTGCAGGAGTCTGCAGGTCTGGACTAATGACAACAGAAACCAAAGATGGCACCTTTAAAAGAAATTAAATAAGGCTTAAATAAGTTAAAAAGGTCACAAGGTACCATTTAAAATAACAAAGAAATTCCAATTGTGCTGAACCAAATGTGCTATTCTCTCTCCCTCCTTCATTTTTTAAACTTGTTTAGCCATCTTTTTCAACACATGATCCCAAATGAAATCATTTACTATTATGTGCACAGGTATTAACACCCTGGATACCAGAGATGCTTATCACCTCAGAGGAATCAGATCGTTTGGTTGTAAAGACACAGAAGAAAAGACTGTACCTTCTGTGTTCTGAAAAGGGCAAATTTATGTTGTCAGTTTCAGCTGGGAAGGAAAGATGATGTTTGTCCTGGAGCCTTACAGCTCACAGAAGCTAAGGCAGGGTAGTGGCATGTCTGCTCTGGATACGTGAGAACGGAGTAACAGCAGGAGTTCACAGGCATAAGTGGGGAGGATGTTATGTTGCTGAAATAAATGAAAGCACCGCCTCACAAGGCTTAGCCTTTGTCCTAAAGCAGTGTAATTAGAACTTTATTATGTCAGAAGAGGATGTCAGCTTTAAAACTGCTTGTTTTAAGAAACTTCCACAATGAATTCCACGTAACTTCAGATCCTATCTCTCCACAAGTTCCCTAATTAATATTTTATTATTTTACAATTACAGTTTCCTTAGTTTTACAAAAGTTCTACCCTGTCTTTCACACAGAAGCAGACAAGGAGGGAAGCCATGCACAATGAAACAATGCAAGTGACTCAACCGAACTTAGGCCAAACCCTATTGTAAACATTTGGTTCCTAAGTGCTAAAGTTACAGACAAAATGCACACAGACCTGTGCTTGAAATCAGCTGCATCTTTACCACCAAACATCCCTCACAACATATAATCACACTGCATTTCAATATCTAGTGTATCCATGTGCACATGTATGAAATACCAAATTTTGCCTGTTTTACAGCAGCAGAATAAGGAGACCTCAGGGCTGGGTTGTTCAGGGTAGACACGGTCTAAGTGCTCCCTTGCCCTAGACAGGAAGGATCCTGAAGGCAAGTTCAAGGTCTTTATTGCCCTGCCTGAGGGTGGTGGATGTGGTTGGAAGACGGCTGCACTTTGGGCAGAGGAAACACTGCCTGTGCACTCTGCCAGCAGCTGCCTCTCATGGCTGAGTCTGTGCCCGCACCCCTGCAGACCCTCTCCCAGCCACTGACACCACCATGACTGACCCTCTCAGGACCCTGCTCCTCAGTATCACACTGTGGCTAGAACGAGCTTGAGTGGAAACAGGAGTAATTTTTTGTGAGCAGATGTTACCACTGAAGTTTTCAGCTGGTAACTGACAATTTTCGCCCATTGCTTGCTTGCCTGTTTCCCCAGCCCTGGCCAGCAGTGCACGGTCCTCCCTGGGGCTGGAGTGACCAGCAGCAACTGCAGAGCTGTGCTGCAAAGGCACCCGATTGCTCCCAGGTCTGCACATGTGTTTGAAAGGTCATGTTTGAGTGTCCCTGTGGAATGCAACACACAATATTCCTGTGATAGCTTGAAAAGAGAATGCTCTATCCATCCACCTGCTTTGTTCACGATGATTTACCTTGTAAGCAGCATAGGTCAGGGTATCAAGAGGTATGTGTTCCCTCTTGCCTTCAGTCTTGGCATACAGTATGACATCATTTTCATGGGATTCTCCAGAATCACAAGTTCCCCCTGCACAACACACATTTGGGTGAGAAAAAAAATTAATTGAAGCTCTTGTTATTGGAAAGTGGAACCATATATGCAGCCATAATTATGAAAATAATTACAATCAGATGCTATTTAACTTGGGATCTGAAACAAAAGAACACCTTCCCTAAGGACACAGTGTATAGGAGTTGTTTGATCAGATACACCATGGCAGAGATCAAGGGGGTTGACAATTACGAAAACCTCAAGCACCTCTTTTAATCAGCTTATCAAAACAATTTTAATAGAAAATGCTGTGCCTCAAGCAATACTTCTGTGTGCTTTAAATCCTATTTACATGGAAATGATCTGCTTTTGAGCTGTCATCAGTAAACTGCTATTTACTCCTCACACTTCATGCAGTCACACATGTAGGTATATAACAATCTCTTAAATACTTCTCAGCTGATAGTTTGGCAGCTGGGAACTTGTTCTAAGTAGGAAATGAGAAAGACTGCTGTGTACCTTATTTGTTGTGCTGCTCCTTCTACTGTCTACACTATACCCTAAAAGTGATGGCTGGCTGGATGGAATCTATTGTACCACACAAAACACTTGGGCACTTGTTGCCCAACTGGAGCAGGGAAGCATTTGAAGTATCTTCCTATCAGTAAAACCCAAAATACCCATTAAACTTCTGTGAAAGAGTGGATGTGTTGGCAAATATGAGCATTAAGTTCTGCATTATAGTTACAAGGTGAACATCATCTCACTAATTTGGTATTCTGTAAAAGAAGTTTCCAAAACAAAGCTTCTGTATTTGAAACAGGAATTAATAATTAATTATTTTCCTGTACAGTATGGGTACTGCAGGTATTTAAAAAAATACCCCAAAATAGAAACAAAAACAGAATGAGGAAGCTTCTTTGAAAAGACTGCAGAGTAGAAAGACTGCATATATTGGAACACTTTCTCTGATTTTTTTTTGCTACAACCAGCCAGTTTGTAATGGATCAGGAAAAGCAGTCCAGAGAACTGGATAAGATGTGCATCTTTAATGTGTTTTATACTGTAATAAGGAACATTCATTTGTCCTTTCAAATTCTCCCTGCCTGAATGTTTAAACCATTATTTATTTAATTTAAAAATACGCACAGAATACATTTTTGCAAACAATATCCTGCTATCCTCTGTGCCTGCATCTGCTGACAACTTCTCCCCTAAGTTCAGAAGGTTGACAAAATTTCTTTCCTGTTTCTCTTGCAGGTGTTCTAATGCTTGGAAGAAATGGGAAAAAGCATCCTCTTTTTCCTGTGCTTTATTCATAATTCATGTAACACAGAGGAGATGTGCAACAATTTAGGACAACAACATGAGGTCTTCCCCTCATTAAATAAAGTGTGCTTTTTCTTGTTGATACAGAAGGTTGCTTGTGGAGGTCACAGGTTTATTCTCTGCTTCCTCCTTTATTATTCTATTATTCTCTTTTAAGCAAAAATCCTCACTTTCTCTAAACATGGTGTTGAGAGAATAACCTCATGGAACTTCCTTTATCTGCAAAATAAAAGTTCTGGAAAAATACTGTGGGTGTTAACTACCATGTTCATGGGGATTTCAGTCTGTTGCAACATCAAACTAGTGCAGTTGCACTGACAATAACAAGAAGTGAGGAGGGGAAGTGACAGGACAGGTTGGTTCTTGGCTGCTTTCTTAGCCCTGGCAAATGACTGATATTGTACTTTGCCCCAGTAAGGAAGGTCCACAGATGATGCTAAGACCACACGAGTGCTTTTCATGAGGGATGCCACCTGTAGAACACACCTCCTCCAAGACCATAGCACACTATAGCACACTGTGAATCTCACCCTGGGCCAACACATTAGCAGAGGAAGGATTTTACGAATGGAGTAAGAGCTTTTGAGGTGAAACTATTCCATGGGTTCATCAGGAAGGCTGCCCCACCTCTGTGCTACTCCCATCTCATCCTCATGTGCAACTCTCTTGACTCTGATGGATTAACACCAGGGTCTACATGGATGCGACTATGGGAAGGTATGAGAGGTACCTGTAAAACCTCTAAAGATGACAAAGATATGACTGTCTCTTCTAAGCATGGATTAAGGGGCACTGAGTGAAATCAGCATATACAAGACAAGAAGATGTTTCTCCACATGAGAATTGCTAAACTGTGGGGCACTACATAATGCAAATCTCACATGCTTCACGTCTTGTATTACATTAGGAATTTATACTCACCCATACTGAAATAAAATCTCAAGTTCCCATAACCTGTAGTGTCCATGTATGGAGTACATATTTTTCTTTCTCCATCTCTGAGAAATACCATAGCTGAGCCAGATTCTAGAGTTCCACATTCAGTACCAATGACGGCTCCAGAGATGTCCCACCTGCAGAGGCCAACAATGCATGGAGAATGTGCAGCAGCACAATACTGATAAACTCATCCAAAACATGTCATAGGCGATCATTTCTACTTACAAAAGTAGCTGTTTCTACTCTTACATAGGACAAAAAAAAGCAGTGTTTCAAATGTGATCCCTATGTCATTACTTAGGTATTCAATATTAGTGTTTAAACTCAGGACTCAACTAAGGCAAAGTTAATGTAAATATTTAAAAGAATTTGGCAGAAATACATGAATTAATTAAAAAATGAGGCTTTTAATGACTGCTGTTACCAAATACGCAGTGTTGTATTGTTCTACCATCTTCATTATTTTTTTCTGGGGTTAAAATGTTTAAAATATAAATGCATTCTGCTGCATTTTGCATAATAAAAGATTTGTAGATCAATGAAACTTGAAAAGGCACATGTCCACCCTATCTGGTATACAAATATTAAATATGTAGGTAACAGCTGAAAATGCTCTCTTTTCATCTTTTTGAGCGTTTAGGGTAACAGTTTTTAACTAACACATGAACAGAGTATGAAAAAAGACTGCTGTGTTTCTAATATGTGATGATATGATCTTTCTCAGTTTTTCTGTACATTTTATCTTATTTTTATTCAGTGATAATTAAAAGCACTGTTGCAGAATTTTCCAATTAAATATTTTACATTGAAAATACATTTTCATCATGAAAGTGATGGTTACTTCAAAACTCGATCAAAATGTTTTGAAATATTACAAAGTGTTGAAAACTCGTGCTTTATTTTGGTCTCTATTATTATTATTCATGTCGAAGCCTTAATGCATAATAAAGTATTTAAGAATTATAAGGCTGATAAAACAATGAAATTATTTAGAATCACTAAATCCTGATAATCCAATCATTTAACTATCCAGCATGATTCAGGAGGAATGAGAGAACATGGAAGTTCAGAAACCTTCGTGGGAGGCAGAGTCTTTTCCTGTCTCCTTCCACCAGAAACAATCTCTAGCAGGTATGTGCCATATGACAATTTCAAAACCTGTCATTTCAACAACTAAACAGTCTATTTATTAATTTAATGATTCCAATGACTTCAAAATGAATTTCTAGGATCTTCTTAAAAGCTGCCAGTTTCCCCATGGACCTAAGCTGTGACAGACTGGTGACATGCCGGTTTGGAAATCCTGCTTTAAAACTGTCAGTCATTTACACAGGAATTAGCGAGCTTAACATCACTGAAAAGCTTTATGATATAAATATAAATATTTTAATGGAAGCACAGTTTAATCTAACCCTAATTCTATTGTGCAGATTTTTTTAAAGGTAATGTGCAATATAATCAAAACACAATTTTGAAAATGGGTCTCCTGGGCTGAAGGCAAGAACAGAATTAAACAGTTGTGCCTACTTTAACTTACACAAAAAAAATCTCACAATGCTCCATTGATCTTTTGTATGCTCTATTTAGCTCAATTAAAACACTCTCTGTAGTGACCCACAAAACAGCTCGGGGTCATGAATGATGCAGATCATGGATGCTTCCAGGGATCCTCTTCTTTTAGGCAGCATCAGAAATGAAAACCAGAGAATTCTACATATTTTTTTAAAAAAGGCACTTTAATAAAAATACATCAACACACTGCCAGTAAAGAAAAAGGAGAAGGATCCTGGGTTATGGCATGATCTAACATTTACATTTGAATTAATTTAACCCTCACATGACTCTTGGAATTCCTCTTTATAAAACAGGTGATTTATGGACCTAAACTAGACCAACTAGACAAGGAGGTCCAATGCAACAATGTGCCCGCTAGAGACAAAGGCAGCCTGATGTGGGGATTTGTCCGCTTTTAGGATCAGGTTCTAGTTCATGCAACTAAAGAGAAGCAGAACGACAGTGGAAGTATGTCTGGTACTTACAACAGCAACACCTATCCACATAGCCTCCCACTTTAGGTGGTACATGCAAAAAATACCAATCAACTGCTTATAAAAAACAGCCATAAGTTCCTCTGCCCTCTTCTCCAAGAGCATTTGGTGCAGAGGAGAGTGCTGGTGACCCCTACACCTGAGATTCCTTTTGCTCTCCCTTATGAGGGATGCTTTTGCCTTTCCCTTGGGAGGTGGCAGGCTCCAGCTGATGTGACAGAGCCTGAGAATTTCCTGCAAGCTCTGTCTCAGGTATACAGTGCTCTGTGACTGTCTGATTACATTAAAACTGTATTTCAAATATAGTTCAAATAGCATTCAAATATTATTTAAAAAAAATCACTAAGAAGTGATTAAGGAAACTCAAATATATTTGCTTTTATATACAGCTCCCAACACCAGCTTCAGAGAAACATTGAAAAGAGGAACAGTAGTGGTGACAATTTTATACGATTAGGATGTAGTCCATAACATCACCTGAGTCTGGTGTTTATTTATGGCAGCATGCAATTTAAATCTCCATTCTTATAGAACAATTGAAAGAAGGAAGTTTCTAATATAGAGTAAAATTTCCAAAGGGAAAAAAAAGGAAAAAGTTGTGAGGCCTTGGGCTGGCAGAGTGGGGGCAGATCAGGACCTGGTTGCTGGGCCACAGAGTGACAGAATTAAAGGCATCTGCTGGCTGCACCTTCCCTCTCCCACCTGCAGTTGGACCTAGGCACCATGTGATAGGGAAAGTGTAATATTCCTAATTCAGAAGAAACTGTACATTTGCTGACCAGGGTTGCAAGTACTCAACTTACCTTAACTAAACACCCAGCTGAGCAGAGACAAGATCTACAGACAGGGTAGATGTCTGCAGACAGCACTCCCATCCTGTTTTCTCAGGATGGAAGAAAGACTGAGACCACATCTCAAAGGTGTCCCACACGGTCATGTAGAACACAACACACATGTGCTCATTTTCTTCCCTTTGTCTGAAGCAGCACTTGCTGCCACTGGCTGATTATTTGAACTGGGACAGAGTTCACAGTGAATATTTTTTCTGTAAATCCCAAATATACCACGTGTCCACAGGACACATTAGCATGTATTTCTTAAAAGGTGCGCTTTACTTTCAGCACAGCATAGGCAGCATTTGAATCAATTGCTAATGATCTGAAATACTTTGTAGGTTGAAATTAACATTCAGTGGAGACCCATAAATTAGCAGTGTATGTTTCTCATTGCCCTGGGGTTACAGCAACTAATGGTTTTTATTTTTTTTAATAGAAAATAATCAAGACCCTACTGTAGGTTATTTTCTTTTTGTCAGAATTTATACAGTGAGGTATATAAAATGAAACTTCTTTATCAGGACACATTTTTTAAAGCTCACTCATGTTTTGGTAAGAGTAGTAATATTGCTGTCCTAGACAGTTTTGTTTATTTTCTGTGTCCTTGCAGCAGTCCCTGCTGGATATGCCTTTACAGGGAGCCTTTGAATCACGAAGTATATATTCGAAATAGAAAGAGTGAATTATCAGCCAGACCCTGAGCTCTCGCCCAGCAGATGTGGCTATGCTCTTGGTGCTGCTAGATGAGAATACACTGCTGCTTCAGTTGTCCTGTCTCCACCCTCTCCTCCTCTTCCTCCTCCAGGACCTACAGGCATCTGTACAAGCAGGAGCTCTCTCTCAGTAAAGTGACGCTGACAGCAGTGATCCATAGGGGATGAATTTCTCGAGGAATCCAATTTCATGTGGACATGAGTTTGTTAACAAAACTCTGGTGTGAATTAAAAAGGCAGATCAACATCATAGGTTTCTTTAGAATGGATACAAGTCACAAACATGACTTTTCTCATTAAAAACAGTGGTGACAGGATGGTCCAGAGACAAATTGTTCCTCCTGGACTTCCTGAACTTGTTTCTTCCTAAAATCTGAGACCATGTGCTATTTACAGTATTGTTATTTATCCTAGTCACAATCTTCCCTGACTACACAGCAAAGATAAAATGCAATTCTCTGTTTATCCCATTTCCTCATCCCTGGAGTGATGCTGCTCGCCTCTGCAGGGCCCTGCTCGGGTCGGGGACACTCACCCTTTGGGCTGGTTCTCAAACTCTTCTGCCCACTGCTCCTGGGCATCCTCCATGGAGAGGTCCACGTCCCGGGTAGTGGCAAAATTGAACTCACTGCCCTCTGTCCCATGGAAGTAGATGGAGTTCCCATCGGACTGGCAGCTGTGCTGTGGGCAGAAGGAAGCTGAGGTTAGGCTGGGTTTGTACAGTGTTCACACACCGTCAGATCTCAGCGTGAGCTGTACTTTATGTAAGGACTCACTGATGCCTGAAACTAAATAAAAACCGGATGGTCATCTTTTATCTTTCTTGTCCTGCCCCAACAATTATTGTGTCCTAATCTTGTACCTGCTTCCCTACAAACCCACTACAGACCACGGTAATACTGTGTTTGCATTGAAAAGTCGTGTACCACATCTCTGAGTGTTTATTTCCATTTTAAAGTATCGCCCTTATGTCTGGCCCACACACAACTGTGTCTGCAAATAACTTCAGTAGTATATCAAATATTGCTATGGGGATTTTGTAGGCGTAAGAGTTTTGTGCTGTGAAACATGTCAGATCTCTGTGCTTGAATTTTTGCCGAAAGAGGTATTTGTGTGTAAAATTGCTATGCATTGCCATACAGTAAACTTTGGGCCTCAAGTGTATGAGTGAAAAGGCTGTATTTGCCATATTTAGTCCAAGTTGCATAACAAATAGCTCTAGAGGCAACGAGCTCTTGAGGTACAGCAACCCCAGGGATCCTGAGGCTGCTCCCAAACCCAGTGTGTCTGATTTTCCTACTGCATTTCTGCACATACGACCTCAGCAGCATCAAATGAAGTCGTGTGTCTCCCACAGTATGCCCTGACCACCACAACTCTCCAGGAGTATTGGCCTGGAAGCAGCTGCGTGTGAGGAGCACATGGGGGTTACAGTACAGATTTTCTTTTTTCTCCAATCCTACTTTTACCTTCTTGTGTATCTCATAAAATGACAATCTGCCAAACCTGTGGGGCACAAACAGATACCAGAAGCTTCTAAAGAAGATCTACCTGGTCTTAATGCAAGCAGAGCACTTGGCATTTTGTTGAATTGTTCATATTACAAAAAGTACTGATTAAAAAAAAATTCTCTCAAACATTTCTTTTATTCATATGTGTGTGTGTGTGTGTGTGTGTGTGTGTGTGTGGCACCTTGCTCTTCTTAAAATTGGAAGGTGAATTAAGGAATTATTAATTAGAATAATTCTGCATTCTTACGACATTTCAGCATTTTAAAAAGAGATAAAATAATGCCAAATTGCATTGACCTTTTCAGTATCGTCTGTGCAGTGCCCTCTTGTCTCTGAACCCCTTCATAATGCGCCAAGGGAAAATATGACAATCACATCTTCTGCACTTAAAAAGGTCATGGTAGTGTCACATAAGGGAATAATTATATTTTTAACAAAGAGAAAGGTGGTGCAAGAAATGAAAACTGCTCAGTATATCTTTGTCTATGGGTTTTTACGAGCAAAGTACAAAATAACACATTTTGTCATATTCTATAATGCTTTATTTATCAATGCAATAAAGTGATATAATTGAAATTCTTTTATTGATGATTTTCAAGTATGGTTGCCAGTACCTCAGCAATTAATTTATATTGAGGAACGTAATTCGCGACTATTTCTAGAGGTGCCTACATATTGTTAGAAAAAACTGTGAGTACTTCAAGTCTGATTTTTGTATAGAGACTTCCTGGTCTCTATGGACAACAGCTCTATGTTTATTAACACAGACTAAACAGCACTTAAAAATATAACACACTGCAAAAATGTAAAGGTTGTTTCAACTGCTAAAATAAACAAATTGCTGTTAAAGTGTTTTTCTTCCAAAGAAAGGTCAAAGTAATAGAAAGATCCTGAAGTGTTGATAATTTGTCACAGAAATTAAATAGATTTTGTCACAAGTCTCCTTTCTCCTTGCTCTGTTAATGCAGCATACACACAGTACACCATATATGCCACTGAAAAGGCAGAATAATTTACACATCAACTATATTATAACTAGCAGAAATTAATGAGACAGTTTTACATCTTCTCTTTGAAAAACAGCAGTTGTACTATGCAGTTATTTACAACTGACTCAGAAATTGCTTTTGTTTACTGATTTTAACCTTCACACTCATAGGTATCACTAACATCAGAATTTTAAGAATAATTTGTTTATTGTGCTTCTTGATTTTCAGGATTTTCTTCATTTGCTGAACACAAATGAAGTATTCTTTATCTGTCAATCAATCTGACACAAAATCCCTATTACCTGCAGGCAGTCAAATAAATACACTAAAATAAATATTCAGGCTAAAACATAATTCAAATTTATACACAACCCTTCATCTCAGGAAACAAATAGGTAAACAGATCCTACTGAGCTAGATGTTAGAATTGCATACAAGCATTGGAAAATCCTTTAGAAGTCTTACTTATATCTCAGGTGTTAAGTTATATGTAAGTATGCATTTGATAGTGGGTATGTAATTAGTAATCTCTTGCCTGATGAAAACCACCTATTAAAATAAACACAAACCAGATACAACCCCATTATCTTTTAATATTTTACGTCCTTCTGCTGTCTAGCAGAATATTTACTGAATGGAGTTTTCATTTAGGTTGTCAAGATAAATAAATGGGCAGTTTGGCAAGGGGGATATAAATAATTATTTATACAGTGGTGTATGATCAACCCTTTACAAAAGCTCAAAATCATAATTTATTTCATTAGCTCTATAAAGCTATGTTTATGCATTTATACACAGCTCCATAGTATCTATGAATATGTATTTATGCATATTTTATGTGTTAATGAACCACACAACGTATGGCTCAAATCACAATCTGCTCATGTCAGCTTTGGCGTATGTGAAACAGCTACGCAGAAGCGAAGTTCAGACTGGGGTTTTATTCCCCCTGTTATCCTACACACCTATGAAACCCGTAATAGAAGCTCATGACCTTTAACGGCCTTAAAAAAGAGTAAGAAAGATGCTCAAAACACAGGTATGGCTTTAAAAGAAGTTCTGAGGGAGTACCATTATTTTCTCGTACAGTTTTGCCCCAGTGCCACCATCTGGGACCTGGGACACCTGCCCATGGGAGAAGCAGATGTGGATGAGCTCCATGAGCTGAGCAGCCCAAGCAAGGGCCAGGGCTTCTCTGCTCATGATCTTCTCTCCCACCTGTCACATTTACCTTGCCTGTATAACCACCACCCTTAGGTTTTTTCTTTTAACTTTCCAAGCAATCACTATCTGTCACTGCTTTTACTGCTTTTTTTTACCTGATGGGCTGCTAAGGGAAGAAAAACCTCAAGGAGCACTCAGCCAAATTTTCCAGGTGCAAAAGAAGCTCTGCAGGAGATGGTCGCTCACCAGCATTGCCCCCAGCTACCTTGTTAGTCTTGTTCAGCATCCAGGAGGCTGCTGACTGTGTTGGACTATTTTGTGGGTTTGCAATAGGGCTTGAACAGATTAAAGACAGAATCGAAACCATCAGACTCATTTTCTCTTGGGTTCAACCCAAGACTGGAATTCAAGTCTTTAGAAAAAAACACCTAAACAACAATTTACATACTGTGTTACCTCTTTCCCAAATTAAAGGCTTTGCACTTGCGGTAGTAGTCTACATACTTCCAGTATTTAAGGATTGAATTTCACAAGTGTTTATCTTGTTATTCACGAGAGATAAAAAATGTGGAATGGACACGTAATGAGTTTTAAAACTATCTGGATTAAGTTCTCCCTAAACTGGAAATCTCCGCGGATTATATAGTTGCGGAGTCCTCTTTTATGAATTCCAGATTAAATTTGTTCTCTGCTTAATTTTAATTTACATTTAAATAATTTATAAGAGGAAATTAACTTGCTATGCAAAATTTGTAACTAAAAGGGTCAAACAACAGCAACTTGTAGGATATTTGTCCTTGTTACCATGGAAGCACCAGATGTAGCTCCAGAACTAAAGCATCGTTCAGTTTTATTTAAAGGGGATTAAACGCATGTGGAACATTTAGTGTGTCCTTGTGCAAATTACAACACGGAAACATTAACTAATTTGTAAGGAAAAGTTAATTTAGAGAATGAATTCTTTGACAAATCTGATAAACATAATTTAACAAAGTTTACTCCCAGATCACCTTCATAATAGAACATAAGACACAGGCACTTGAATGAAGCCACTTCACAGCAGTAGCTGTTTCCCATTGTTTGCAACTGGAATGGGACTATCAGCCTTCCATAAGTAAACTCTTGTATTCCTGAATAAACAACCCCTGCCTGTTGCCAAATGGAAAGAAGCCAGGTTATGTTCAGGGACTGTGGTGATCCCAAGAGAAAAAAAACCCAAAAAACCAACAAATAGTTTAATTTAATCTGGCACTACCTTATTCACTAGCTGTAATTGTTAAGCTATTGCTCTGCAAGAATAGAGCAAAATGAAAATTGGCTGGATGTATTCCCAAATCTCAACATTCTTGGATTTACTTTCAATCTAGTCTTCACTCTGAATTTGCTGTATTTCTGAAGTTTGTCTACTGGATAGTTATGGTATCACTGCTTTTTCCCCATTTTCAAGGCCGTGCATGGCTCATCCTCACCTGGCTCCACCACGTCCCATATGCCCCATCTCATGTGCCACTCTTCCTTTACTGCCAGTGCTTGTCACCACCTGTGCTGGTGAGACAACCAAACTTGCCTGCCCTTGCCCATTCTGCCCACCATGCTTGTCAAATTCCCACATGATTTCCTTCAGACACTTCCTTAGTGCTCTCTTCAGCAAGCCTTATCAATGATTACACTGAAGAGTGCGCTGATGACCAGGATGAGCATTCTCCCCTCCTGCAGTATTTCCTTTTACTCCCACACGTCCCCATCCCCAGCTCATTCCCTGTTTTATAAAAGGATGGCAGTGTCCTGGGACACAGACAATCTTTTTGGTTTGTGTCTGGAGAGGCAGCAATGGTACATTCAGGGCTCTTTGAAAAAACACATTTTCACTCTAAAATTGCTGTTGTCTATCAGTATTTCTAGTTTATGAGTACAGTTCTTAGCCAAATTGTCAGACCCAGCAAGTCTTATTAATTCAGGTGAGCTTTCTACTACACATTACGAAGACATTAGTTAATGGGAGAGAGAGCAATGCATGGCTTCAAAACCAAACTTTTGTCAAGAGTCTGCCAAGCTCTTTATCCTACACTACACTTCTTAGATCTTAGGTTCTTTTAGGAAAGCTACTTGATCATATGAGATGCAGAAGTGCTTAAATTATGACTGCTCAAAACCATTGGTCAACAAAAGCAGGAAAGTCAGATTTGGTGAAGCAGGCACTTTACAACTGGACCTCTTTAAGGTTTCATAACTAAAAAATGACCAAATTTTTGTAGCATCTAAATGGCTTAAGGGCCTCAGGGGGATCTGGGATCCTACTTCATGTAACATGTCTGAACAATCTCCGTATTTTTAAAGACTTGCATGCGAGCACCACGTAAGGAGACATCCGCTACCCTCAGCGTGACCTCTTGGCTAGGAGGATCTGGAGATCTCCAGTCCACCCCACAATGGGAAGTAGCACAAGCCTCAACCAGATCAGCCTCTGTCACAGTTGCAGCTAAGGACACAGCCCTGATGATTTTTAGAAACTCAAAAGACAAATATTAGGAATGTAAACAGAAGCAATGAAGTTCATCCAAGCCAGCTTCTGTCCCGGTTGTTCAAGTCAAACTTGTGAATCAATAAATACCTCTTGGCTTTACAGTATGGGATTTCTTTACTTGGAGAGTGGAACAGAGGGCAACTAAATGATACAACTGTGCCATTCGGCAAAGCATCAACAGGAAACACTAGTGCGAAATTCCTCAGTGTAACAGATTTTTGGCTGAGGCCTTGCATATCATCTTCCTGAGGTTCATTCTTGCACTCCCATGAAAATGTTGTTCACCTCTACGCCTTTAAAGTATTCACAGTCATCTTTACCATCATTTAATTAGCTTTTTATCAGTGACAAACACTGATGCTCTTCTTCATATTATCTCCCCTGGGCCTAATGGCCCTGATGATTCTTTCAGACAGCTGTAGCCTCACAATTTATTTTTTGGCAACATTTCTTGCATTGGAATGAATGTGTTGGGCATTTGGGCAGTGCCAGCTTGCAAAGGGCTGACGGCAGATGGAAAGAAATCTGCCCAGTATGCCTTCACCTCTACAGGAGCAGAGGGCCATCAATTTCCCCCATTAAGGAGTTGTCACGCAGCCCACCCAGCTGGAGGAGCATCTCTGATAGCCAGGCTGGCTGGCGTATGCTATTCAAATACAAAATGCACTTTGAAAAGAAACTAAAATATCATTTGTCGGCAAATTGAAAATGCGTGGCTTTGACCGCAGCCAATTTTTTAATGACTGTAATATTTTAAGTGATTATTTTTGCCACTTCAGATTGCTCCTTGGAGAGGAGAGGTTTTTTAATTAAAATCTAGGCAATGCAAACAGATGAGATATGAGAAGCAGAGAAACAAGAAGAAAGATGAAGAAAATTAATTGAACCAGCATTGTCAATGGAGCTATAAATTAGATACTGTGTCTTTCTGGAAATAAGTCATGCAGGTTTTAGAAATTTTAAAATTTTGGCATGATAGCAGGTACAAGGATAGATTAAGTCCTAATAAAATCATACTTTGTATGCAATGTCTCAGCCAGCAAAGGTATGGCGACAGAATTTAGGGACAATTTAAAATTTTAAATTCTGTGGATTTGGCTGTTAATGCTCCTGGCCTGACATCCCTTCTTTAAACAAAGCAAAGAACACAATGTCATTAGAATACCTTCCCATGAGAAAAACAGAGCTTTAGTCCTTCCCATGTGCGACATTTTTACATCTTTTAATGTAGGCTACAGAACAAAAACCTTGGCTGCACAAGCAGGCCAGGAGCACAGAGGGTTATAGTGCACTTTCCCTTTCCAAAACAATGGGATGAAACTTGTCCTGTGATGTAGCAAGAAACATTTTATAAAGTGTGTTTTCACTCTTCATTTCTGATTATAGACTGTTATTCAAAGGCTAGTGCTCAAAACACTTTGCTTGTTTATGAGTGATTCGTATGGTTCTTAGTTTTCTAGGACATTTCATGATGTTTGTACAACACCGATCACTCCAGCGATGACCGGTTTCCTTAATGAGTCATTTAACTGGCATGAACTGAACTTTTCCTCTATGTTACGGGAACTACTGATGTTTGGAGCACTCTGCCCTGAGCATCATCTGCTCTTCTGAAAGCAATGGTATGCATTTACACCACTGTAAAATTAGAGGGAGAAAGAATCAAGCAAAGTAGTTCCTACTCTTTGGCATCTAATGGGTCAGTTCATGTTGTTTTTATTGATGTGCATGTCACAACGACCTGCGAAGATCAAATTCTTTCCTTCTAGGAGGTAGGAAAGACCCCCTGTGCTTTGACGCCAGCTCAGAGCTAATGCTGGTTCCCTGCCATCCCTCCCAACACTTCCAAGCCACGGGGAACTGGCATGGAGAAAGGTGTAGGTTCAGCATTGCTGCCCAACATCAATTCTCAGCTGCCCAAACGACCCACAGCACCACAGCCAACCACCTGTCAGTTCTCATGAACCCCTAGGCATTGTATCTAAGTATTATTTTAATTACAAGTGTGATTTTTGGCCAAAAAAAAAAAGCATGAGCAATTCCATCCCCGGGCTAGATCCAGCCCTGTGGATGTACAAATGCCTCCTCACGGGCACAGCTCAGAATGGGCACACTCTAAAGGACTCAGGTGACAGGTTTTGTGCACCCTACACTGCTTTCTTCACCTCTCCTCTCCTCTCCCACTCCTCCTTCCACCCACAGAGAAGCTTTCCACTGAGGTGCAGCAGGAAGTCTGCCCGTCTCTTCCCAGGAAGATGTGGTGGATAAGGGCTCCTGTGAGGCAAAGCAGCTGGCTAGATGGCTGGGTCTGGCCCACAGACCAAATACTGCGGCCTTATATCTTATTCAAAAAACAAAGGAATCTTGTCAGAAGTGTCTATATTTTCGTAATGTTGACCAATATAAGGTCATTGCAATTTCAGTCTGCCATTTTCGCACTGGCATACGTAGAACACCACCTCTCCTCCTTCAAACAAATACTTTTCATCTTATTCAGAAAATGGATACCTGAATGCTTTTTTAAACAAGAATTTAAAAGCAAAAGAAAAGGAAAAAAAAATCTTGTTCATTTTAGCACAAACCCAGAAGAGATATATATGGAATATCAGGATGTTTGTTTTAGCAGAAGGCTATCCAAAGCCATTCCATTAATTAACAGAGTATTCAGACATTTGGAAATCTACTCTGGAACAAGGGAGGGTCGAATAGCTTAATCAGCCTTTCTTTTTGCCAAACTTCCAGGCCTGCGTGCATGTCTTCTCTGCTCAGCAACACACAACAACACAGGTTCAGGAAGGACTTGCAGATCTAGGATGTGCACAGCCCTGCTCTGCTCAGGGTGTGGTAAAAGGTCACAGTGTTTTACACACATTTTCAGCATATTTTTCTGAGTGTGAGTGTTTAGTTCTCCCACTCTTCTTTTATGCAACTTTCTCTTCTGTTACACTGGCATGCATATCTGGGAAAAATGGATGTTCTGGGAGTTGGATGGTGATGACCTGTTACTTAAAGGGCTTACTGAATTAGAGTACTGAGATTGGAACATTTTCAGGGTTTATTGGTCATGTCCGCAGTAGTGAATAACATGGATCAGCTACCATTCCCTAGTGCTGCCTCAATCAAACGGGATGGAAGAGCCAGGACAGACGCTCCGTGAGCTTATATTATTTTATTCGCCTCATAAACTTGACAGGAAACCTCAGAGATAATACAAGCTCGCGTTGCCGGCAAAAACCCGAGATTTCCTGGTTACAGAGCATTCTTAAAAGCTTTTCAGCCAATAGCAGTAGCTCTAGAGGTTACAGACAACTGTTCCAACCAATCTTCTACATTGCACATACATTTGTAAAACAATACTTGCTTGTTTTATACCTTATATAACAAAGCATAATAACCCATTATTAAGCTTAACTTTATCTTTCTTGCTAAGCGTATTTTTGCAACTTCTAAAAGTTCTCTCAGCTAGGCCTAGAAACATGGCTCTCTGTTCCCGTGTCCTTGTTCTAATGCATAATTGTATGTTCTAATTGCATCTTCTTTTAATATTTTCTCAGGCGAAGCCATTTCCTAAAATCTTTCTGCTTTATTCTTAAAACCTGCTTTTGTTTCTCACCCTTAGAAATCCCTTTACCTTCTTCTATATTTCCTACACCTAGTCCTAAACCCAACCTGCTCAGTGAGGCTGGAACATACCTGCCCCCATTGCCCCATCCCACGCCAGGCTGCACACACAGAGCTCAGCACCAACAGCCGCAGCTGTAGTCCCCAAACCCTGCAGGCCAAACAAACCAAGCTGTCCAGCTGGATGGCAACCTCCAGCCACCAAGTGAAGAGTGGCAGCAACTACTGTGAGACAGCAATTCTGTAACCTGACTCTTCTCAAAGATGGTAAATGTCACTGGGTTAACACACCATGACCAAATATATTGTCACTCTGGTGTCTGTAATGATCCATACCGCTTTTCCCAATGTGGAAAAATTCCAGAGACAGGTGGTTTGGTCTCTATGCTATTTTTCTGTAATCAAAGCACTGCAGAAACATAAACTGTAAGACTGCAGAGGTTGTCTCCCTTTTCAAACTCCATTTTTGAACTTGCAAAACCAATTTTGGACTAGGGCAATCAGAGAAAACAAAAAAACTTGCAAAAGTTCTACCTCAAAGCTCAGCAATTTCTGGTCAAATATACAATATATATGAAGAGCCCACTGAAGGCTGAGATAACTTTCCTGTTTTATAGGAGTAGAGATCCAAGAAGCATTATTGACAGAAGCACAGCATTCTTCCATGCATTTCAGCAACCTCAACCACCAGAGCAGCATCCTAACCATGCTCAGCTGCGAGAGTGTGCTCAGGCTCAGAGCTGTCACTGGAAATATGGAAACGCAGTCAGGAATTTATCCTGTTCAACACCCTTCCACACAGTCCGACACAGATAAACACGTTTCAGTCAATCCAATTAATCTCCTAAGGGTTGCTTGGCCTTGCTAACAGCATCTCTCTTGCCTTTTGCTGTCTTCTTTGGAACCAAAACGCACAAGTTCAATGGCTTATCTCTCAGCTTGCATCCTATTTCAGTAGCCAGGTCCAGCTGCGTCTGCAACCAGCCATGTGCTTTCAAACGAGTAGCAACTGCTCCTGAGGGCCACAGGAAATGTAAGGAAATCCCTGGGCCAAGCTCAAGCAGACTGGGAGAGGAGGAGAAACTGCCTTCCAAGCTGGGCACAGGAAAGTTCCCACAGTGTTTATAGAGAACACAGCATCCAAACCCACCAAATTGGAGTGAATACATTGCTGCAAAATTCCCAGTAATACTCGCACTGTCCACTCCAGTGGCAGTATCTTCAAAGGATGTACCCTCATAGATGAGCCAGGGACTCAGTAGGAAGCAAGGATGACACCACTCCTCTGGGAGGAGACAGCCTGCCTAGGTGGATGCAAACTCTGCTATGTCATTTGCCGTCAAGGACAGTGAGCGGTCTAATGGCCTAATCTTACGTGTTAGAGCCTCAAGTAAGATTTTTAAGATTTTAGTTTTTCTAAAATATTAATTGAGAGAGGACAGGAGGATAGGAATTTAAACTTGTATGGCACAAACATACAAGGCTTGAGTGTCAGAGAAAAGGTCTTGTGAGCTTGAAATGAAGTTTGGCATTGTGATAATACGGGAACTTCTTTAGGCACATAGGTGAGAGTTATAAAAGGTAGCATGATACAGCAATGAAACTTCATAGAATCATAGAATATCCTGAGTTGGAAGGTACTCACTGAGATTATCAAAGTCTAACTCTTGGCCCTGCCCAGGACAGCCCAAGGATTACACTATGTGCCTGAGAGCATTGTCCAAACACTTCTTGAACTCTGTCAGGCTTGGTGCTGTGACTAGCACTTCCCTGGGGAGCCTGTTCCAGTGCCCAGCCACCCTCCAGGTGAAGAACCTTTTCCTCATAGCCAGCCTACATCTCCCCTGACACAGCTCCATGTCATTCCCTCAGATCTTATCACTGGTCACCAGAGAGAAGAGATCAGTGCCTGCCCCTTCGCTCCCCTCGTGAGGAAGCTGCAGTCAGCTACTGAGACCACAATTTGCTGATCTCTTAGTAAAAACGTAAAGAAAAAATTAAAATTGCTATACAGATTTTGTGGACAAAGATCAGGACTATTTAGCAAGGTCTTGATGTCTGGAAAGCAAAAAGACTTGTAGAAAAAAGGGAACTAGAATTATCTGTGATGGAAGCTACCCCTGTAACACTATTAGGGTTTCTCAAACATTATTCTGTAGGCCAGTGACTTTGGCTGTGATAGAGAAATCTCCTAAAGCCTATGTCACATTTAGTGTCATTAGCACAATCTACAAGGATTCTTACCTTTCTACTTATACAAAATATCATGTTTATGATGAACTGAGATTAGAGCTAAGTGTTTTAAAGAAAATAATCAAAGATTTTGTAAATTTTTATATGACATTCCAAACACGAAAAGCTAAAAAAATTGTTCTTGGTGTTAGAATGCTACGACAGGTTTTATGCTGATCTGATGTAAATCTTGACCCAATTTATAGTCTTACTTTTGACATAACATGAAATTCACATTGCAAAATCTGTTCAAATTATATTTGGCAAGACTGTTCCTGAAAATCTGAGGAAAACTGCAGCAAGAGCCTTAAAAATGACATGAGCACTCTGGTGACAACATAGACACTCTGCAGGGTCCCATGAAGAATAAAAGCCCTGCCTCACACATAGCCTTAATCCAGTGTGCCTATGCCACAGTCTTACACATAGCCCCAACCCAGTGTAAGTGGCTACACACAGCCAGATGTCAGCTGGAAACAGGCATTTGCACATTTTACTTGTACCTAAAACAGAAGATAAACCTGGAGGAATGGCACGTTGGTGAATCCTCACTCGTGTCACCTATAAGGCTTGAACTTGATGGGATTTCTGTCTAGGAAAGCTCAGTGCTCAGTGATCTCCAGGTTTAGGTTCTTTGTCTTTCATAAAAGCCGAATTGTGTACTGGCACAAACCGGCTAAGTTTAACTGAACTAACCCCAAAATAACCTCCACAACCAAATAAAAAATCATAAAGAGCAACAAAAAAGAGGTTTATTTGCCAAAGTTTAGATGTTGTTTATACATGTTTCAGAAAGAGCAAGCAGTGTCTAGTCTTGGTAAACTGAGAAAAAGTAACTGTGCCTGTGGTACATTAATCCTTGCTTTGCTTTCACACTTTCACATATGTGGACTGGATTTCAAAACCCAGACATAAGACTGACAAAACCACAAGTGTGAACCGATCACATAATATTCATTAAATACTCAGGACATTATTTGATTCTATAATCTCATGTAAAGGCTTTGCTAATGTAGTTTAAATGACCTTGCTGAAGTTAAAAAAAGAGTCAATAAGATGGTACTATGAGTAGTACATTAGTGGGAATATTTATTTCTAAAACTATTAATTTGAAGCCATTTGTATCAAGTTCTGTGGGAAAAAGATGAAGCCAAAACCAGCCTCTTACTGCCCTCAGTATTTGACATCTGTTTCCTGTGCAATTGCCAAAACCATTAACAGCATCATAAATGAACCCTGACATCAAAACTGCTTTTGTGAATGAAAATAGGATGTAACCAGAAAGTCATCAGCTGTTGAACTTCTGGCTGCTTGGAAACACAGACAGCAAGAATCCAGCTGTTTTCCAAATATTGAACAACTCTGCATGTAAAGGTACACTGTGCACAGAGATCTTGTTGGGCTCCTTAGAGGTTTTCTCAAGGTAGAATTGATCTTGGTCTTGCTGTATCTCACATATTAAAACAGGATTATAATGAAAAAGCGAATCTTAAGGAGCAGCCACTACCTGAATTCATGCTGCAATGGAGATGGGATACTCACAGACAGAAAAAGCGGGAAACCTTATTTTTTGGTGATAATTTGTGAAGTGAGTAGCTGTAGCTGAACAACGCCAAGTTAAACAGCAGGTATTTAAAATATCTCACAGAAAGACTTGAATTTGTTTCAAAAATATTGCACTGTTTTGCTAAAAGGAAACTGTTTTCCATTTTCTGTTACATGATCTTTGACATGACAGTATAAACTGACTTTTGCTTTTGGTCACGGCAGAAAAGTTGCATTGTTTTAGAGAGCCCCAATGGGACAGAGAAAGGGTAAAAACAAAGCTAGAAAGAGCCCAATGCGAGAAGCAGATGGAGTTGCCCGAACACCCTTGTGATCACAGTCTGCTTAGATGCTACAGTCTTCTACTTACAAGAATAATAATAACATTAAGGTCTGGAAAATCAGACTAACCTTAACTGTGGCCCCAGGAAAGAAAAGCCAGTTGCCAGTATCCACAGGATCCAGATTATCTTCTAACACAACTTTTCTGTGAGCAGCATTTATGATCAGGATATTGTCCAATGCCCAACAGGCTTCATACACGTCACCAGCACGAACATAATCCTGTTTCCACTGAAAATGGATGTTCTCCCCTTTAGCATCTTCAGGAAGGTACAAGATGTGGATGATTGTGCTGATGTTGGAAGGGGCACTGAAAAACAATGATAGGGAATTAGATGCATTTTAAGCCATAGTCAGGAATACTTTTCCCTCAATTAACACATTTACTAGGTGTGACACGGTTGTGCTGACATCCCTTGTATCCTGATAAAGCTTCTATGGAGATCAGAAAATACCTGCCCTGAGGCAGAGTCCCACTGTGCCAGGCAGTGCACATCCAGCCCAAACAGGCAGCCCTGCTTCAAAGAGAGTTCAAGCTAAGGCAATAAACAACAGATCAGTGCAGATGTTTGGAGAGCAGGAAGACAGAGCAGGACCACGTCCGTGGTCATGCTGGTCACAGATGGTGACTGGGTATTATCAGGTATTTTGCAGGTATGGCCAAAAGGAAATGTTAAGGAAGCTGATTACAAAAACAGGTCTCACAAAGTGTGATTTTTGCTTCATCAAAAGAATCTGCTGACTTCTGATGTCTCAGTCCCTTGAAGATTTGTTTGGAGCAGAGTGGTTGGAGAGAAAAGCTGGGAATTTTCTCTGACAAACGTCCTTCCAATCCCACACCCCTGCTGTCAGGATAATTCTGTGGATGGGGAGGGCCAGGTTGTCTTTCTTTCCATGATCTGCTTCAAGAACACCACAGAAGAAACAATCCATTTGTCCTCTCTCTTGCTGCTAAAAATGGAAAATTAGGGGTGGAGAGTCACACCTGGAGTATTACTATTAGGCAGTGATTAGGGCATTGAGCTCTTCGTCAGAGACCTCTCCTCAGAGCTGTGAAAGGATTGAGGTTCACTCCGAAGAAGTCGAGGATGCATGGGAGGCTGGGAGGAGGTGACCTCAACTGACCAAGGAGATACTCCAGACCATGTGACACCATGCTCAGTATGTAAAGTGGGGGAAGAAGGAAGAAGGGGGGATGTCTGGAGCGATGGTGTTTGTCTCCCCAAGTCACCGTCACATGTGATGGGGCTCTGCTCTCCCGGAGATGGCTGAACTCCTGCCTGCCCATGGGAATGCGTAGCTTTTGCTTTCCCTATTAAACTGTCCTTATCTCAACCCACGAGTTCCGGGGCTTTTACCATTCCAGTTCTCTCCCCAGTCCCGCTGGTGGGGGAGTGCGTGAGCGCCTGTGGGAGGCTTGGCTGCTGGGTGGGGCTAAACCTGAATAACCACCCAGCAAGTGAATTAGCTACATTCAAACGTCAGGCTGCAAGGAGTTGAAAAACGGAGGTTTGCAAGATGTCAGCTACTCAACGTTCTATCTGCCTTGGTAGTGATGCTTTGAAGGGTGAATAGTTTGTCAGAGACAATCCAGAGCTTTTAGGGTAAAAGGGTACCAATAGCTTCCTTTTATAGCAGAAAATAGAGGAACTTCTCTTTTCAAAGCAAAGCACAATACCGAAAAGCAACTGCCTTTGTCCCATATTCACACCCAGAATCTGCCCCCACAAACGGCCCTGCACTCGCTAAACGCTGTGTCTGTCACCCTGCAGTGCGGCGCTGCTCTGAGGCGTTGTCCTCGCTTCTCCCGCAGCCCACCCACAGCACCCACCTTCCCCGAGACATCTCTGCCCTCCCTCCCAGGAGTCCAGAGCTAAAATCCCACCGACACAACTCAACACCTCCCTTCACAGCTGCCCTCCTGTCCCATCTCTCCCCAGTTCTCCCACCGTCCCCTGGAGCTGCATGTAGTGCTGTGAAAGCCGCTGAAGCACATTCGAATAAACACTGCAATTCATACGGACCACAGGAGAAACGAGCATCCTTCCATAATTCATCCTCTCCACTTCGCACGACATTGCTCTATTGACCTATTTTCTACTGCTGGCTCCAGCATCAAAGTTTAGGAAAGAGAGGTCAAACTGCACGCACATTAACTTCAAAAAAATTTGGTCTCAAGGGCTTCTTGTTTGCATCCTCACAACCCTTGAGTTTCCTGGCTTGCAGAGCTATGAGAGCAACTGAGCTGACGTTATGGAGTAGGTGTGTAATTTTGCATCAATGTGAGAAAAATAGAATGTATTGTGTGGTTACTCTGAGGCAACTTCAGTGCCTGCAGTGAATTACTCTTGCTTTATATTTTTCTGAGATAAGAATTAGCACCAATTGTTTTACTAAACTTGAACATAATTTATGCTTTTTCCAATGAAATTGTAGTCCCACTCCCCCAAGGAGTTGGAGGATGAGATACGGAAATACACAACCTTGTAGCTAGTTTTGCTTATTCGTCAGAAATTAAGGAGCTTTTTGCCCTGCAAATTGCCTCAATGGCCTGAAAATAGGCTCAAGCAAGTCACTTGTATAGCACTGACACTCAGGTAATGCAGGAAGGCAGACTGAGATGCTATGAGTACATTACATATAAATAACAGGTTTTTCTTCCCCAGTTGTATAATTATGTTTATATGGTGTTGCACAAAATGCCTTTCCCATTATTACTTAATAAAATATGCTCTCTTAGAAAAATCCACCTCTGACTCTCTCTTTAAAGGTGTGGATATGGCAATGAAAAGATTTAAATTTTCCATTCATAATCCTTTGCATTTTCATGTACACCAGTTGGTTTAAAAGCAAGGCACTATTTACCATAATCTTGTTATTACAAGAGCGTTAACAGCCAAGTGTTCATATCAAACTATAAAATGTTTTTATTGAACATTTTAATCTACTAAAGTAGATACTTGCAACATTATAAAATATGGCCATTGCTGACATTAAAAATGGTGCTAAAATGCAAAAAAGTAATCAAAGTTTTGTTTTTTCAGGCACGTGAACCTGCTGGTTCTTGGAGTTGCATTTCAAATGCGAAGTGATTCTCTTCCTCACTTCCCACATACTCAATGAATTTGTGGTTTACCAAACCTGGTGGCAGTTCTGCAATTAGCCAGGAATTTCACCCCTCATCTTTTGTATGAACAAGGAGAACTGAAAAGTTAACAAATAAAACAAGTTTTAAAAGAGCCAGGTTTAAACACCGCCTGCTCAGCTGGAAAACATGAAAATTATTAAAAAGCTGCAACAAACCTAATTTTCTCCAGCTGAGTCCAATCTGCAGAACTGTTCTTACTGTAGGACACCGTGATGCTGGGATCTGAGTAACTAAAGCGACATGAACCCGATCCTGGGAAAGCAATAAAATGAGAAGCGTTACGACACAATGAAGCATAAATGATTCTCCAATAACCACAGTTGCTGACTGTGCCTTTGTCACCTTATCACTTCTCCCCACTTTAAAGTGCTTTGATTTATGATGAAATTTCCTGTGATCTGTTGCTGAAGGTAAACACAAAATAATGCATGCTTTATGAGTCAGAAATAAAGTAGAAATGATAAATCACAGCAGTGCCATGTAATCTCTGCAAATTTCCCAGGGGAAGCCAAGTAAATTACTTAACACCCCCAACTGCAGGAAAAAACCCACCATCTAATGTTTAAACAAAACCTTCTTATTAGAAAATAATCCACATAGCAGAATTCACAGGGAAAACAGTAACAGACTGTTTTTATCATATTCCTGTATAAAATAAAAAAAGTCTAGAAATAAAAATACAGTAAGTGAGAGGAAAATATACACAGAATTACTTGAGCCAAGAGCAAATGTGCTTTAGGAATTTAAAAGAACAGAGATGTTACAAAATTAGTTATTTTAAGGTTGCCTGAAGAAAATTAAATTAAGAAATCATCCAATATACTCCCTAGATCCTATAATTAATAACAAACACTTGATGCTGATCTGGGAATCTCAGAACACTTTACAAAAATGAACTAATTAAGCCTTATGGCACCCCTGCAAGGTAGGGTAATATATTTACTTTTGATTTATAAAAGGGTGCCTTCTGGGTGCTGTCACAAAAGATGAGCTTAACAATTAATACATGGGGCAGTCAAAATAACACAAAAACAGGATTGAGAAATTCATCCTAGAAAACATGATAAACAACCTGAGTGGTAATCAAACACATTAAAAATACTGTTTTTCCTCAGACACCAGATAATTCATCCATCTCAGAAAATTCAACACTCAGTGAAACAGACACATCCTAGCCTGTGCTCCAAAGATCAAATTTCATAAGCATGTGAGATTCAAAGCAGCAGACATCATGTACTTTCCATGTTTAAGAGAAGCAGCTCTCAATTACACAGCACCTCTGATGGCATCAGGATATTACTGAGTACCACAGCTTTGCTCACAGTACGTGTACGTATTATATGTGCCACAAGTAGTGTGTTGTGTTTATGTGTGTCTCAGATACGTTCAATCACACTGAAAGTTGTGTAAATACATATTTTAGTATATGTATAAACGTATATACACACTGCTGACAATAAAATACTATCATTTTCCAACCCGGGGTGCTTATTTTTGTAAATGAAATAAATGGCCTGATTAAAAAGGTGTTAACCACTTGTACAAGAGAACAACTTACACATTTTAATGGAAACATATGTCATTAAGCACAGTGCTTGCAGCCCCAGCTCCCCCGAGGCAGTTCACGTTCACAGCTCTCAGACCTACAGAACTGCTTTTCCGCTCTGAGACACACATCACATACCTCTACAGGGGGAAAACCACTCCAAAACATGGGATGAAGTCCTGTCTCTATAATTTTGTCTGATACATCAACTATATTCCTGGAAATGATCCACGAAGTTGCTTTCCTCTATCTTTCACTAATGTTAAATTGCAAATAGAGTAACAGACACTCCCGAGCCACTACAGCTGTGTGCGCTATGTTCAGCTGGTCTGACACGTATTCTTGCTGTAAAGAGGAACAGAATAATTAATACTGCAAAGGCAGCAGGACTTTGAATTACCAACCATGTATCCAAAATGACTACAAAGCAACTGTCTGGTTATATTTTACTGACAAGGCTTTTTATTTCTATCGTATTAAAACCAAATGATGTCAGGAAAAGCCCTTGCGTTTCATATTTGCCCATCTGCTGAGATGGCCTGCTTTACTGAGTGACATCTGCTGTCGGTTCCTACTTCTGTGGAATTTAGGAGTTCCAACCCTTAATCATACTTGTTCATTTTATTTTAGAGGAATTCAGTTCGAAAATCAGGGAACTGCAGCCAGTTTGACTGCTTTGGCCAGTCAGAGGCTGTGACGTAAAACAGCAACATACTGAGTTTTATGTCAGACAGAAATTAAAAGAACAAAAACATTAAAAATAACCAGCAATATGGACTTCATAACATGTGCCATTCCAGTTAGTGCTACAATCAACTTTTGGTACAGTGCTCTTAAACAAAGCTAAGTCTAAATATGCTGCTTAAAAAGGAGAGAAGGCCAGATTTGCTGCACAATCAACATGAAAAATGTTGTCTGTTAGATCTGAACACCCTCAACTATGCAATGAAGATCAAAGTTGTTGCTTAAAAGAAATGGGGCCACTCAGAAAGGGCTTTGCAAGGTAGGTGTGGTATTTCACTTGTGAGACTGGAAAAAGAGCAGTGGAGACAATAAAAAGAGGGGGACAAATGCTGGGTTTTATTAGTATGTTAATAAGCAGGGTGGGTTGTATTAAGATTAAAGTTAGTTTGGGAAAGTCCTCAAGTAGCAATTACTGGCTGTAATGACAGATGTGTTTTTATCAGTGTTTAAACCCTCTTTATGCATGTTCTTGACTCAAAATTATAAGATAGCAAGATTATTTTTCATGTACCTATCTAATTCTGTGAAACTCAAACTGGCAATTAAAAAAATTTAAAAGTATGTATCTGGAACTTGAATCTTTTACAAAACTAATGTACATCCTAGTTTACATTAAGAATTTCTTCCCAAGAAAAGGGAAGATGGTGATATATGCAACTGTACTACAGGACAGGGTTAACTGAGATGGTCTTTCAAGTCACTGCCTTTCAATATAATTTTCTTACTATATATATTAGTAATATTAAATAATAATATTACTTTCAATATTACTATTACTTAATAGTATGGCTGTTAGTCCATATCACTGTTATTTCAGTAATCCTAAACTAGGATTATTTAAAATAGAAATCTGCTTTTTGGATGTTTACCTCTATCTCAACCAGTAAAGCTATATTCTGACTTTCCACAAATAGGTGATCAGAAGTCAAGTAGTAACATCTCAGGAATAGAGCTCCGGAGCGAGGTGTCCTTCCCACTGCGCCCAGAGATGGTAATAAACAGTTTGTCAGCTCCGAGCAGAGAAGCAGGGGCAGGATATCGTGCCATAAATCTTCACACCTTCCTGTCTTCTGAATGAAAAGTTGTACATAAAACCTTTTGAATGAGATTAGATTTGGTTTGCTTTCCATCAGGAAAGACCAGGATTTGAATTAACCCTGAAAATGGCTTGCAAAACCCACACAATGATTGCTGTAAACAAGTCTGAGTTAGTAAGCTACTGCACTAGAGAAAAAATGCTGTTTATTTCTTAAGATGAGTATGCCACAGCAAACTTGGTAAGGTTATTGCTAGATAAATCTGACTAAGAGTTAGGATTATACTTTCAGTATTAAGGACTTCCATGTGTAATTATCTATTGTGAGCAAGGGGCACCCCAAACCATCCTCTGATCAAGAACAGCCAGATTTTTTTCTTTACATATATGCAAGGCAAGCTTGTCCTTGTGTTTCAGGAACAAAGTATTTTTTTCCTTTGGAATTATTTTACTCCTTTTGATAGACTTTCATCTGATGTTCACAGACTTCCAAAACTTTCAGAGAAAAGCTAGAGTAGAGACAACCTTCAAGAATTTAATTTTAAATGATACATTTGAAGCTCAGACAGCAATTTTGTCTGTTACCAAAAATTATGAGCAGCTTCAGTTATAAAACCCAGCCATTTTCACATACTGAGTATTCTGAAACACGAATTTATTTGGCTGGTGCTTTACATGTTTGGATTTTTTCCCAATCCAAATTTCAATAAAATAAAATTTCTCAAAGTTGAGTCCAGGCACCGATGCTAATAGAAGAGGGTTTTGACTGGCAGAGTATGGGATTGCTAAACATCTCCTGACAGCTGCTTTGTTAATTCTGCTTAGCCGAACAGGAAAGAATGGAAAAGTGAAACAAAAATATGTTTCTCAATTGCTTTGCTGCTTGTTTCACAGGACTGGTAACCGATAGCCAGGACCTGACTAGCACTGACCACTCTCAACATATCCAGCTGAAACAGTCATGTTTTTTGTCTTTTTTAATTTTAGGTCTTGTTAAACTGATTTTGGTTTCCTCCAAGGCCATCAAAAGTACGGGTGAATATTTTACCTACCTTATTTTTTAAATGTCATGTAGGTAGCAGTACTAAGAGCATAGTATTTCAGGAGCGATTTAATGAAGGCACCACATATCAGCTGTTTGTATCCAGGTATTCAGTTATTTGTATCCAGGCTGACAATGGCAGGCAAAATTAATTCTCACTACAGCTTTGCCTCCAACTGTGTCAGATTTACAGAAACCCAAGTCATACAGCTGTTGGTCTCTAAGATTTCTTAACAACATTGATTAGAAGCTGGTGTTTTGCTGAGATAAAACTGGGTGCCATCTGCAAGGGAAGCAATATTTTGCTCCTTATAGAGTGTGACGTCCTCCTCCTCTTGACAACCTCTTGATAGTTCCTGCGAGTGCTTCCGTGGATAAGCAGATGAGATGTCTAACGCTGGCTTTAAGGAGAATGAGTCTAATGGGGGACTGCACAAGAAAGATTCACACAAAAACTGTGCAAAAGGGTTTAAATTGTGTCCTGAATGCAGTCTGAAAAACAAAAGGGCGCTGGGAAGAATTGCTTTTATCTACTGCTAGAAGATTACTTTTGTTAATTTTCTTAATGGGATGAATAATGATTAGTGTTTGCTAAGGATTATAATTTGCTGATATCGCTTGAATTAAGACAAACTGGATAGTATAAATTACTCGTGGTCAAATCTGGCTGGCTTGCTAATAGTTTTTTCCAAAGTAATGAACCATACTGTTTGGTATAATGAATGCTCCATGGATTCTGATTTTTTTTCAGGAGTATGTTTATATTGGCTTTTGATCAAGAACAAGATTATTTTAAACATCTTAAAATATAGAGTATTTAGTGCTGGATATACCAGAAGCACTGGTACAAAAATATGCAATGCAATTCATTCCATTCTGCCTCTGAAAACTTCCTCAAGTGAAGGTCACAAGAGCATTTTGATTTTTCTTTGAAGTCACAACTTTGAATTTAGTTACAAATGTGATTTTTAATTATGACTTTTAGATCTCTAGACTGTTTTAAACAGCTTTTCCCTGTTTATAGAATGAATTCAGAGTACAAAGAGATATTTTGAGTGTAAAAAATATTCAAATTAAAAACTGAAAGAACTGCATTCTATTTTGTAATCATAGTCTATCTGTTCATGGAAACAAATACTTTTATTGCTGGCTGCTTTTCTTTCTTTACCCTTGTGGGAAAAGGATTTTGACTGTCTGTCCTCTTGTATGTGTTCTGATTAACAATCTGAAATAAATACCTGACACTAGGGAAAAAAATGCCAGTGGTGTTTGCCTTTCATAAAAGTCAGATCTACTTTAGCATTAGCAAGAATTACAAATTTTGTAATGCAAAATCTCAACCATTTATTTTCTGCAGGTTTCTGAGAGCAGCTAACTTTTGTTCCACTGGCAGATTTAGGCTGTTGTTCCATTTTGGAAATGCTGGGTAGTTATTTACATCTAAATAAAATTAAAGCGTTGATGAACAGGCTAAGAGCCTCCACTGTAAAACTGTAAAAGACGAGGAGAAGAATAATTAGTAAATACATTTGATAAAAATAAATCAGAAGAACTTCATAAATGAAATCCTAAAAGTTAATCTGAGGCCAAACTCTAGGAGGATGAGGCCCTGAGCAAGCTGTCCTTGCCCAGGGTGTGAGCCTGGTGGGAGCATGGAGCAGGTGATCACCCATGGGTCCCTTCCAATACACCTCCTGCCAGGATTCCCAATTACAGCAAATGTACTTTTTATGAATTCATGCAGCTAATTTCCTTTAGATGAGAAGTCTGAGGAAATACTTATCTAGTTCAACTTCCTCTTAATCTATTTATATTCCGAGATCTGATGTGCTTCCTGGGCTCACACAAATTTGTTCTCTTCTAATGAACAAGATCAGATCACAACTCATATTGCTTTTTATGCTGAGAACGTTAAGAGAAAAATAAGCCAAGCAGAAAGCTGTATTTCCCTCATTCCAGTTTCCAGTTTATTCTGACGTAAAGCTGTTCAGCTATTTATAGTGTCTCTTTCTGAGATACAGCCAGCAGGTATGTGCTTGGATAGTAAGTATGTTGCCAAATAAATAATTGGATGATGCTAAATTTAACCACATTCTTAAGTGCAGTAACATCATATAACACCTTGCTGAAGGCAAAGTGAGTAAACTCACTTAGACCTGGATGAAATGGACACCCAGGAATTGTATCCACTGGAACAATAGTATCATTAATGCTCCCAAAATACTTAAAACTGTAAGTATTGGATGTCTAACAAAATAATAACCCCTGTTTTCAGGAAGCATTTTCTACTGGTGCACCCACATTGTACACTTCAACATAATTGCCGTTAAATAGTTAATGTCAGATTATGTGGAGATCCTCTAAGGGAGAGGGTGACCTTTCAATGAAGCTGGGCAAAATTTAAATGGTACCATCTGAAAGTAGTTCAGTAGTACACTAACACATATCAGTAAATAGATGCTTTGTGTGACTGTGTTTAGCAGCCTGGGTCAGCTGGAAAGGTCTCTAATTAAGAGAATGAGCACCATAAGGTGCTGGTAAGGGTATTAAAATACTGCATTAAAATACATGAAGTTTTATTTAGATCTCTACAGCCAGTCCACTTTAGAGAGGCAGTAGAAAACACACAATGGTCCCACAAACTGCTGTGTAAAAGGAGATATCTTGAATATACGGATACGAAAGTCCTTTCCTTGGCTGCTTGAGTGAAATTCCCTGGCACCAAGAAAATCTGGGAAATAATTTTTTCTCAAGCCAATTCTGAGCTGAGGTGTCTCTCTTTTCTGAAACCATGCCATTGCCTGCCTTTAAATGTATATGCAGGTAGATAATAATTAGTTTGTTAAAAATTGGTTTTTCTTATGGGCTTTTCTATTTTTATCTGCTTTTACTTTTCAATCCTTCACCCACTGGAGCAAGAGCCAAGGCTGTTTTGCTGAACTGGGGGCTTCTCAGTTCCCCCCCCCAGGAACTACAGATGCTTTGTTGTTTAATTAAAAAATGGACCATTTTAATCATACAAAAGTGTTATCCTCATACAATGATATGAGCAGGATTAAGATGAGTCTGTCTCTAATCCAGCATTTATTATTTGCAATGACCAATTCCATAATGGCCCACGTTTGACTGTGAGGTGCTGGCATGGCCACCTGCCCTGGATCTGAATTCTGAGGCTCTTTATCTTTTCTGCTTTTCTCCATGTAGTAAATCTTTAACGCTCACATTTTAATTCCCAACAGTGGCTGAGAAGCCCTGGTACAGAAGTAATAAAGACAATATTTCATTGTAACCTTGGGCTAGCCAAAACAACACAAATCATTTTGCCCCAAGGCCATTAAAATGTCTTGCAAATACAGCATTAACTTTAAACCCTGGTTTCAGTCTAGGTATTACCTAGGCAGGCCCTCTTGTAAAACTCAGCAAAATCAAAAAACAACACCTAACATTTCCACATGCTATGTGAAGAGTACTTGATGATGTTACTTACCTATCTTATTCTTTCACATTAGATGTAATGTATAACCTATGCATCAGCACAAAGGGCTTTTCCACCAGAAAAGGGAAACTAGTAGGTTTCATGTCAGACAATAGCAAATGGCAATTTGGGTAACCAATCAAAAAAATGTAACATTGTTTTATTGGGGGAAAATAGGAAATGAAGCAAGCAAAAGAAATACAGAATGGTGAATGACACCAAATTTAGTACTGAGTTATATTAAATTCTCAAGCTCTTCCCAAACGTATAGGAAAGAAATTAGGACAAAACAGCCTGAGGGTTCAAATATTTTTAATGCTGTGCTCTTGTTGCTTAGAAGGGATAGAATCTAATTCTAGTAACAATGAATCTGTGGCCACCAGAACTGCCCTTCCCGGCTGGTACCACTATCAACACGACTGTATGGATGTGCCATGCCTGCACTGGAAACCTGGTGCTTCCTGGAAGGCACTGGAGAAAGAGAAAATTTTTGTGACTGAAGGAAATCATCTATGCAGGTGACTAAAGCAAAGGAGGTGGGGCTCAACATGCCCAAAACATTTGGCACCACAGCTTCCTCCATGAGGTTGTTTTGTGTTCAGCTAACAAGATAGTGATGAATTTAAAAGATCAAGTGCTCCTCCATACTAAATTCAGAAGCGGTTTATTTTTCACTTTGGTATTTCTCTAGAGACATGTGAGTGGATGTTCGTAGCAAATCTGAAGGAAATTTCACATCTCTACCCAGTTCTGCTGAGGCTATCACAAAATGCTATTACAGCATTTGTCAGTCATCCAATAGCTTCTGTTGATTGTAAAACTGACTAAACAAAACCGGAAATTAAGAGAAAGTGATCAGCAGTGGTTCCTTTCAGCCAAAGCTAAGACCTATTCAGCGAAACATGTTTGGACCTGTTCTATCGAGTGGTCTGAATCCAAGCAGAGGATAAACTGCATAAAAACACTACTGTCAATATAACAGCTACCACCAGAACTGAATTAAACATGATAAGAACATAAATGATAAATGTCTTCAGACTGTTATATGGGGCCAAATGCAGTCATTGTTGTTCACGTGGCTGAGCCAAAGTGGAATCGGTATCTTTCTGTTGGGAAGGAGAAGGGATCATCATCCCATGCACATCTCTGCAGAGCCCTCCAGATGCTGCTCTAGGGGACAGCTCTAGCAGTGAGAGACTGCTGTTTCCTCCACAGAAATACATGGAGCTCAGTGAAGCAGCTGCACTATTTATTTTTTTAAGATTATTTTTTGTTCATCACAATCTTTTATTTGCTGAGCTTAATAGAAAAGTAAATGTGAGTTTTGAAGCACAGAATCCTGTCAGGTAAGGACTAATCCAAAGGGCACATTCAACAATTCTAATGATGATGCTGATGATATAATAGTAATAGTAGTAGTAATAATAATAATAATAATCTGTAGCTTGAGCATGCATCAAGGCAAAATAATATTTCCATTATCTACACAATCAAATAAATTTTATAATCTAATTCTGCAAGACTACACTGGTAACAAAGGTAAATTGCCACTACAAATAATGAGCGGAATAAATAAGCCTGAAAAAAAATAGATTTTACTTTGTAAAGGTGATGAACACTATCTGTGCTTTGTTTTCAACAACCGTCACCAAGACCATTAGGCCACGGAGTTTTCTGAGTAAAACAGCTCTCACATAAATCCTAGTGACCTTGGTAGTTCAGAAAGAGAAATAAAGTCTGCTGGCTAATGATTCACTAACCTGATGTCTTAGGAAGAGGCAGGACATGACATGAAAATCCTTTTGGAATCATGTCAAAGATCTGTATCCAAAACCGTGACCCTTACTCATATGCTAATTTAAAGCAATCAATAGCATATTTTAAATAGTTTTCTGAATTACAGTCACGGAGGACTGTGATATCAGCAGCATCAAAAACAGACTGTAAATAAACTAAGCCACATGGAAGTCCTTGGTATGTCCATTGCACAAACACCTCACCTATTAAAAAACATGATTGTATAAATGTAAAGTCATCACAGGTAATACAATTACTCTGCAGTTAAGAACAGCTGATGGTCTGATGGATTTTCAAAGCTCAGGAAATTTGAAGTGAAGGCAGGGGTGATTACTCAACCAGAAAATAAAGTTGCAAGAGTGGAAAGTGTGTTGAACAAGATTAGAGAAATTATTACTTCTGTTACTGATTTAAGCGATTTTACTGTAAGATTGTCAATGAAATATTTATGCATGTCAAAGCAGAAAGTTTGGCATTTTATTTCCTTTTGAGGAAGGTAGAAAATGGGGACAAAGTGGGTACTATAGAATGAAGATCACCCTAGCAACATCTCTGCACCCTGAATTACCAAAAAGTCCTGAATTGTTGAATACCAATAGTAATATTTCTTAATAATATTTCAACCATATTAAAACCAACAGACTCGCACATTTATCCTTGCTATAGTGTTCCATCAGAAAGATATTAAGGGAGATTGATAAACTGCTGGCAGGTATTGTTAGTGATTGTAAGACAATCATTTAATACATATGGAAGCCTGTATGGAATCCTTGTCAAATGCTGTAATCAGCAATTAACTTGGTCATCTGATAGATGTTTAGAGAAAATAATTTGGAACAATGGAAGGTGCAATAGCAATAGACAGCAGAGAAGTGACTGGATGATGTTCAAGAAGCTAACAACAAACTGTAACTCTTGGTCAGCCCTGAAATAGTTGGGTGGATGAGCATTGTAGGTCCCTTCCAACTGAAATGGTTCTATTCTGTTCTATTCTACCCAAGAAGCAGCAGGAGAAAAGGGCCATTCTTAATCTACAAGTAAGGTCCAAATGCTTGTGGTTCCAGACCAGATTTGCACAGTGAGCAAATCACAACATGAGTTGCGACCCATCTTCTGGATAATATCTACTGGGATTTTCCTGAGAGGACAGGGTCCATCTGGCAAAATCACAAAGCACTCTCACAGATTAAAGCCTGCTACTAAAACCTCACTGAAAACTGTTTTAACTGAAGGTTGATGTGCTAAATTTGATTCATGTCAAGTCTCTTCTTTAGCAATAGCTAAGGCACTAAGCATATGACCCATGCAGCAAAGATGCACAAGGAATTTCCAGTGTCAAGACCTGACAGCCTTCAGGCACTGAAGATCACCTTTGCTCATGAGTCTTCAAGTCTTTCATATTAACAGCAAATAATGCTCTCAGAGAGCAGCCCCTTCCTTGCCAGCTCAGTGGTATTCTCAGGGTCCACCAGAAGTTTAGGGACAGGCTTTATTATTTCTTTTATTGCAGGAAAAGTAATTTGGCATCTTGAGATTCTTGTAAGAGGTTTCATTCATCAAGATGAGCATACAGACCAATATTACACATATGAAGTGACCATAACTCAGCTAAAAATCAATTAGGGAAAGATGGTTTATGGTTACAAACAACTTTTAAATATTGCAAGTCACATATTTGCCATACAAAGGTAGTTTTGAAGGGGACTGAAAATAAGGATTAATGGTTGACTCAAAGTAAAACCTGGTAGATTAGGGAACCCAACTTTTGCAAAAGTTCATTATAATAATATTTTGGAAGAGAGAGTCCAAGTCCGAGCTTTATCTCCAAATAAAATAAAACACTTTTGAACCTGTGTCTGTTTCTTTGTTTGCAAGACTAATGGTTTGATCCTTAAGAAACAGAGTGGAAGTGCCAAATGTTTGTAATATTTGAAGGTGTAACCTTCTCAGAAGATTAAAAAACCCCCTTCCCCCATAAACCAATTTTGGTTTAATGTAAAATAGTAGGGAGGTTAGATTTTTTTAGAAAATTAGGGGGAAGAAGAATTGCTTATTTGCTCTAGTAATGACAGAAGATCTTTGTGACAGTGGCATGAAAGTTGAAGGGAAAGCAATTTTAAAGTAGGATTGTGCTTTACAAACATTATGTATTTATCCATTATATGATACTGATAAAGTTGTCCTGTTTTCAGAGGAATGTGAAAGAATTTTCATAACAAAGCTGGGAAGTGGGATGTTTCCGTATGAGGTTATTCTTATTTTCAAATACTGTTAAACAGCCAGAAATGATCTAGTAATATTAAGACACAAGGAGTGAGCTATGGAACAAAGCTTTTCAAGGCAATATTTTCCATTAACAACTTTCATGTTGTGACACACATGGTTCCAAGGAGCACCTGCCCTGGAGGCCAGGCTGACTGCTGATGCTTGTCACAGCATCTTCAGCTCCAGCAGAGGCCCTGCAGAGGAAGGAGGGATGGGAAGCACCTGCCAGTGCTGAACTGCCTACACAGAGCCTGCACAGCCCACACACACCACTGCCTCCAGAGCACATGCTGAGGAGAACACCCAAGGAACAAGCACAAGCACAACAACTTGCACACCTCACCCCTTGGCATTGCTTCCTCAAAGCCTTTCCTCTTTTCCCCATGGGATTTTATGTCTCTTTCTTCCTGTGTTTAGCTCAGTTGCTAATCTCTCAGTACTATGAGTCACCTTCCACCACAGTGGCCCATGTGAATGACAGGTCATGTTCAACCCTGGGGAAGCCCAGGGATGTAGCTGAGGTAAGGCTCAGATTTGGAGTGAGAAATCGAGAATATTTCAGCTAATGAATCAGACTAAAGTTGTGTGGCAGCTGAGTCCAGAGGCTTTGTGCAATATCCTGCAATTCCCAAGCTGTTGAATCAGATGTTCTGTCTTGAGAGAGCCCAAAGGCATTGCTTTAAATATCTCAATTAACAATCCCACTGAACATTAAGGAAACTGCTAGACATGTCAGTGCTAGGTCTTGGAGAAATGTAGTTATGGGTGATAAAGACATGTGAAGTAATCAAAATTTTCTGCACACTTGGGCACAGTGTGTGTAACATGTGTGTACACATGAATCTGGCTTTTTAAAACCCCCTGGACCAGCTCTGAGTGGATGCTGCATGACAGATGAGTTCCTCTCATTCAGAAAGGATAATGCACATTAATGTTGTCCTGTGTGCTGAAAATGCCTTATTAATTACATTTTCATCCTAATTAAGCCTTCTTCTTAAGTGCACTTTTCAACTGCCTTGGCCTTTAAAGAGCAAAACTACCAAATATGTGATACATGAATGAAACCACACAGAATATCAACTAATGAAAAATTCACTAGTCTGTTACCCTTCCTGACCACAGAGTTTAAGAGGATCTGGAATTTATGGTGAAACCAGAATATTTTCTTTTTTACCTTCATTTCCTAGCTCTCTACTGCCTATATTCCTGCAAATACAAAATTCCATCTGATAATTAGCGGCAAGAGAAATTAAAGGGTGTGCTCTTTAACGAGGCCAAAGCTATGTCACAAATTTAACATAGAGATACGCCCAAAAAGCTACAGCTTAAGCTATTCCATGGTTGATAGAAAGTGGTAAACATTCTTTAAAAAAAAGGCAATTCCCTTGGATCAATCCCTAAAACGGGTTATGATTAAATCGGACATTTGGGAATAAGCTGGAAACTGGATTCTAAAGCCAAGTAGTGCTGAGCTCAGCAGCAGTCCCCTGGCTCACACTGGCTTCTATCAGTTACGAAACCAATCTGCATTGTATTTCAGACTCCACACAGGCACATGGGGAAATACGATACATTTTCAACTGGAGGCTGAAATCTGATTTACTTGGATGTGCATCCACCCCTCTCCTGCTCCATCATACTGAGGATTTTACTGGTTCCTAGTGGTACAGCTGCAGGTATTCTTAAGATATATCCATGACAATCCTGTCATGTAGAGTATTTCCTCCTCAGCCTTTTCTTACCCCTTTTTTATTTGACCTTTCCCATCTGATAGGCACAAATGCTCCTAGTGAAATGTAAAGTCTCATTTTGAAACTTCTGGGAGCCTGCACCCTTCTGCAGTTCACCTGCAGCAGACACCAGGCACTGGGCTGTGACAGCAAACGTACACCAACCCATTACCTTCCCTTGCTGTTAACCACTCTGGGTCACTGCAAAAATAATCCAAAGAAGATTTCTGTAAATTTTCATGAAAAGTGAAAGTCCTCCATCATTGCAAACTTGCAGCTTTGTAGAAGTCACATCTCCTTGTGTTTCTGCCAGTGAACAACACATCCCAGTGGACCAAGCAAGCTGCTACCCTTCCACTCTCTGAATGAAACTGCAGGGCAGCAACAGGCTGGTTTTCATCTGAGGCACCCAATATTTATGCAATAAATCAGTTAAGGATTGGATAATTTTTTCTGGCTTTTTAAAACCAATAATTCAAAATAAAAGGATAGATCCCAGTCCTTAGATGTATTAACATTGCAGTCAGTTGCATGTACTGATGACTTCAAATACCCCAATGAACAACTTCAGGTAAAAAGCAAATTTAAATGATGTATTTCTGAGCCTTCCAGGATTTTGATTTCCAATCCATTGAAAAAACCAAGCTGTTTGCCAAGCTACATTATTGTTCTTATTTTCAACTGAGATTTCCAGAGTTTAATCATACATCTCTTGAGATACTTTTGGAGAATTGCTTTTTTAAAAATAGGAATATGATTTGGAAACACATGTCCAGGGGTCCACAGAGGAAGCAGGCTACGTTTTCTGCTTGATTTCTTATTGAACCATTTCTATCAAAAGAACATTTTTCCTTCATATTTTGAACACTGAGGTATGAGTTAACAAATTAGGTGTGTTCCAAATTTGCCCTCAGCCCAAGCCACAGCCTCTACCATAATTTATAGCCACAACTGCACAGTGAAATGTGCAGTAACTCACAGTACTCTAAGTAATACAGCATAAAACCATGCTGTTGATAATATGGACTTAATAGCATTTAGTCTTCATCTGCCCTAGCTATTCTCTTTGTACAAATGTGTTAAAAATAGCACTACCTAGATGTAACTTGGAATATATCAGGGGGGTTAATGTTAAAACCCTTCTTTTTTTTTTTTTTAGAAACAATAATCACACTTCAGAGAAAGAGCAAGAAATTATTGTGTTAAACATCAGGTTATAAAACATGGGAAAAAACCAAAACTCAAACATGGCTTATCAGAGTATCCACTGGCATTCTTCATTTCCAAGCTTTAAAAGACTATCTCCATATCAGGAGATGAATAAATACACTGCAGGTTTTAAAAGACTTTTTTAATCCCTCACGTTGAGTGTAACATCAACCAGAAAGGTAACCCTAAACATTAGGGCCGTTTTCCTTTGCAGAAATGACTTTTTGCACTTTCTTGGGGGAAAGAGTAATCTAAACTTACCAAGGGAAAATTGAAGGATGGATGCAGTAGTTGTGTTAAGGCCGGTGGTGGTCTACAGGAAGAGAAGCAAATAGTTTTGTTAGATCAGCAAAAGAACACATTCATCACTTGTTTTTCTTTGAAAGCATGGAAAATCTCTAGACACCTACATCTCCAGTGCATAGGACTGTTAATCACCAGCCCTTTCAGGTTGAGTGATCATGGACACTTTCGTTATGTCATTTTGATTATTGAAATCTCATCATATGTCAAAGCCAGAATTTTTTTCCACCATACAAATGTCTACAAAAAAAAGCACATTTATGTGCAACACTGGCATTTGATCACTGTTTAGAAGATTGAAAAAATGAACTCTGTGGTTTATGGTCAGCTTAGTGTAAATCTGTATATATGGAATGGTTCTCACTTTTCCCAGCACAAAACAAGGACTAAAAATGATCACAAATAAATAATAAAAATAACATTAACTAAACCTAAAATAATGAAATATTAGGAGGAAACAACAGAACTTAAATCTTACACATCAAAGCAAACAAAAAACCTTGGTGGTACTATATGGTATGTACAGTGAAATATTGTAGCAGCATCTACCCACTGCTGACATCCAGCCAAGACCTAGAAAGAGACAGAAAACACCAGCAGCTCACCCTGTACTCAGCCCACCACCCTTCTTTGAGGCCTCTCTTTCTTCCTTCTTTGAACACCTCCATATTTCAGTAGTTCAAATTAAAATGGTTCTCCTAAAAATGCTATAAAATAAAAAGCCCTAGTGTATTGTGAAGGACACCTAATTCTTTTCAATCTATTTTGAAAGCTGGATTTAACAATACTTCTACTTAACAAGCAAGGCATGCTATGGTGGTGATGCGGAAGAGCAAAAGGGACTGGACTTCTTCCAGTGCCAGTGCACACCTAGTTGAGGTATGCATTAAATGATGCCTTTGAAAATAATGGATGGAGATCTGCATGAGCTGGCATGAGGTTTTGGTGTGTTTTGTTTCTTTTCTACATACATATTACATACACAAAATAATTTCTTATAAATACTAAGGAATGGGATCCTCACTGAAATGCATTGAAGATTAGCTGATAAAAAGACTACATGTCCTAACAGGTAATTTTAGTTTTTAAACAAGAATAGGGAAGCTGCATTTACATAACCCCTTAAAAATACAGTCACATTCCCATTTAAGTCATTCTGTCAGGATCGATTCAGTATTAGGTATCACACTTATCATGCCAAACAATAAACGGTTTTCTGATCTATTACATTAGTTTTCACTCAATTAATTATGTTGTGCAAGTTATAATTTGAAAACAAAACCTTTATTGAGGTTCCGTAGCTCATATCACCAAGAAATTAAACATATCAGTTATCACAGAAGAGACATTCATGTAGACTTAGACTGTGTTGTGAATAATTTCAGCAATGCTTTGGGAAAAAGCATTAGACTTACTAAAAACTTTTTGCAAAATTCTGCATAGGACTGCTTAGTTCAGACACTGCAGAGAGCATGGTAGAGAGCCTTTAGTAGATATTTTCCTTTGCTTGCAACATCTCTGATGCTGTACACCTTTCCAGGATTTTGCCTGCCGTAAATTCTCACCAACAGACAGAGACAGTTGGTATTAAAAACCCTCTGCCTGCAGTAACAGGCGGCTATCGGAAATCAGAAGAAAAGGAGGAGGTCAAGGCAGCAAACCAGCAGCTGTTAGAGCTGTTGATATAACATATTTTGTAAATTCAACTCTTCTGGACAAAGTATTTTAAAGCAGTAATTCTTGTATTAGGAGCCATTAGCAGGAACAGAGATTTCATTATCCGTTTCAATCAGGGACAGAATAGGATTAATGAAAATCATGGAGAAATGAAACAGGTTTTAAAATTTGTGACAGAAAGAGATATGTTGTGAAATTGCCAAAACAACTACACATGAGAAACAGGTTGGTTCTAAAACAGTAGGCATTTACATGGATGTCCATACTCAAAAATAAAACTAAATCACACCTCTGGCCTGTCTTGTACTCATCCATAATGCTAAGCCATTAGAATGTTCCTGCAGAAGAATTTGATTTTTCTGCAACACTGTCATAATATTTATAGATACTTTCATTTTTAGGCTGGTTTGTAAGCATGACAATTTTTTTCAGCTGATTATTTAATCACACCACTTTGGTATCATAACAAATTTTTTTCCAAATTCCCGATGCCACAGTAGTGCTACTTTACCACACAGCAGTATGAGAAATACAGTCCAAGACTGGATTTTGAAGCCAATTCCTGATTACTAAGGATAGTCTAAATTGCCTATCAGCAGGGAGAAGACAGCTAATGAATGACAGTTCAAAACCCTCAGATCTGGGACCCTGGGTTTGTTAAATGTCATAAATAGATTTTTTTCTGTGGGAGCCAGTGAAAGAGACAGACCTCGAGAGAGCTCCCCAGGACTAAAAAAGCCTCCCCCAGAACACCCTGTTCTGTTACGGAAGTGTATCCTTCCCCAGTTGGCCTCCCCACCCCCCTATACCTTAGCTGCTCCTTTGGAAAGTTCTCCAGGCCTCACTCTCCCATTGGACCTTGTTCCCTGCCACTCCCTCAGATTTTCCCATTGGCTCCTGTACCCTAATCCCGCCTATGTACTGCCCCTGCTGCTTTCCCCGCGCCCATATATAAACTGAAAATCTTCATTCTCCAATGTCCTTGGTGCTTGGTTCCCTTCACACATGGGGCTCAAATAAATCTGTGCCGTGGAATTCCATGCAAAAACTCTTCCTGCCTCTTTACCATTGGCTAGAAGAAGCTGTCCAGAGCGTGTGAGTGTGTGTGTGAATGCAGTGGCTGCCGAGCAACTTTCTGTTGAAGTCGGATCCGGAACATCCCACCAGAACGCCCCCCGGATCCCAATATTTTTCCAAGTAGTGTTACCTCTGCTCAGTACTACAACGAAAAATGAATGTAAGAAATGGAAAAACATCGTAGTGGTGTGACTTCCCTTTTGCACAGGATGTAAATGGATGCTTGCCTTTTCAAGGCAGTTAGCAAAGCCTAGCATATTCAAACAGGATGCAAAGTAGCAGAGAGGCCATTTAACATCCCTGACAGGATTCCCTGGCTGGAGCTGGCTGCGAGGGAAATTCTCCTTTATCTGTAAAATCTCTGAATTAGTTTTATATGTGTTTATGAGTTTTATGCACCACATCAGCAATATCTACATTGCATTTGTGTAATTCTAGTCCCAGTTAAGGATGTAAAATTAACCCTGTGGAAAGAATTGTCAGTGTCTGAAATGAAGGGACGATGCCTGGCCAAAACCACTTCTGTTTTATGGCCCTCTTCCATGTTTGCTCTTCAAATAGCTCTAATCAGCCTCTCCCTCCATTCAGAAGACTGTTGAAAACATGAAAATTAATTTTGAATTACATGGGCTTTGATCTGGCCTTTTAATTTCTCAGTTCTTTCCAGAACTCCCCTTTTATGTACATTATTGCAGCTAGCTGCCCAGCATCAGCATGTGGGCATTGGTTTATGTACTGCAATTCATTTTCCACACCCAGATGACCCCAAGTTAATGCAAATTGTACCATGTTGTTTCTTACAGCAATTTTATGAGCAAACTACCCAACAAAATTAATTCTGTCCCATTCATCATGACTCAATCTGTTATATACACTTCCCTGAGACTGGCAGGTGCTTGCTCCAGGCTGCATTTAAGTCTGTAGGATGCATTGTTCACAAGTGATGTTTTACAACCAAATTAACATTTGTCAACAGGGACAAGAAAAAACGGGGCAAGACTAATAAAATAATAAAAGAGAAATGAACCCTGTCTCTCTTTAATTGTTGGATATAAAAAGAGAATGATGCCAGTTTGACAACACAGTTCTATGTCCTTGACTTTTCAATATTTCAGATATACTTTAAATGACTTGAATACATGCTGGATCAAGAGACTGTCCCTTGCAAACTATTGCAATAACCTTTGGTTAGCATCTACCATTTAAAACACTGGGATGTTCCTGGGTGCATTGTAAGGGCTTATCACCTCGTTCAAGAACCTTTCTGCTGAAAACTGAACTTTCAAAGCACACCAACATCTCTGCAGCTGACACTCTTCATAGCCTGCAGCCCCAGCCCCAGCAGACGAGGCTGCCTTCACTCACCAGTTCTCTGGGACCGTACGGCTCGCAGAACGTGGCAGCGTTGCCGTGCATTATCACTCCGCAGTGCTCCCCGACCTCACAGTTACTGCACTCAGACCTGCAGGGAGAGCACACCATGTTCAGAATGGAAACCAGAGACTGGATGTTTGAGACCGCGTTGGGCTTGGAAACCGTAAAATCAGACTGCAGTGTCTTGGTGCTCAAATTTGACTGTTTGTTATCATGGTGCTGAACACAAAGGTCGGGTAACTGTAAGAATGATCCACTGGTGAGTTAGTACTTGCTCTCTGCAAACTTCCCCTCCTCTAAAGAGGAATGTCCCTGCTCGTTGAATGCAAAACATCTCACCACGGGAAACCAAGTTGAAATCTTACATGTATAATTTACCCTGAAGCTACTCTTCTCACAAAATCCTTGTGAGCATTTGATTTACCATATGTAAACTCACCATAATGGAGTTACCGTAAAGAACAGCTGAGGACAAGGGGCTGGGATCAGCCCCTCTCCTGCTTGCAGGGTTATTTCCCCAAAGGCCAGGCTTGCAATGTAACAAGGCACTTGCTGTTGCTTCTATTTGTATTTGTCATATCCCATGTTCCTAGTGACAGAGTTGCCACTCTGCTCACCTTCTAGGGAAAAAACTATGAAGAAATATTATAAGAGGCTTGTAAGTGCTGTAGAGACAAGTAATTACACCTCCCCCGATATTTCTTAATTTGATATGAAGGACTTTGTGGGCAGCCTGACTGCAAAATATAGGGAAAGGGCTGTCTCCCTCACCTTCTAGGATCGGGGTGTCAGATCTTGGCATTTTCAAAAAATATTGGGTATACTCTTGGTGCCCAACAAGCTGCCTGCAATAGTGATGACCAACATTGCCTTTGGGCATCCAAAGCTCAACTTAAACATTGAACCTACAGGGAAACATTTACTCCAGAAAAGAAGTCAGACACGAGATGTTTGAGTTGTTTTTCCTGTATGAATGTGCCATTGAAATAATTCATAAATTCACACTGATAGCATTTAGGATTTTGAATTTAAGCAGCAAAATAAAATATTCTAATAAAGTAATATAGTTCCAGTCAACTTCAGTGAATTAATATGTACTTATAGGTGTCACAGTCATCAAATAATTTTATTTCTCAATAAAAAGGCAAGAAGAGAGCACGTGAGTGAATAAAATGGTACTTTCAGAGAAAGCACAGAAGCAGAGTTCACAGACTACATGTTTTGTTGCCATCTAAATTTCACTTGATCCTGAAATTCTGACAACTGAAGAGCAGAGGGACAGGAACTAGAATTCCTGGAATTCTGTAAGATTCTGGCTGTTATAAAAATTATTTTCATTGTCTGCCTCTACATTTTTGAATTTTATAGTGGAGCATCTACCCGAACTCCTGACATGTGCAAAGAGACAGACAAGGCAGGAAAACTTTGCCATGAATACTTTGTAGGGACCACTTAGTCCTTCCTGAAAGGTCAGGCTACATAATCCAAGGGATCTTTTAATTCTGTAACTCTCATATTTCAATGAATAAAAAGTGATTTATCTGCTCTACTTCTGTAATGTGGTCTATGAAATATTGTCTGGAAATCCAGAAACACTGTCCTGCTAATACAGCAGTTTCATCATCTGTTGTCTTTTCTAGGATGACTCCTCTCATGCAAAATTGAATTTCTGTTAGTAATCCTGATTCAAACCTTTGTGCTCTCTTTGAAATGCATTACCTTTGACAATAAACTGCTCATTAGCTTGACAAGAATGCATGAAGAGCAAGATAATTGATCTGCTGTTCCTCAGATCGTCATAGTACTACGTGTTTAGAAACGATCCAATTTGCTCCTCTCCTGGTGCAGACAGGAAGGTTAATTTCTTTTCTATTTATACAAACAGAAGACAGTATTAATTGCCCTGGCTGGGTGCAGCTTTCTACATTATCTTTCTCACCTGCCTAGTCTAAAATCTTAGCACGTTAAAATCACTTCAGCTTTCTCTTCACAGCTGGTCCTCACTGCCACTGCTGACATGTGTCGCATTTATCGAGATGACTTCTCTGCAGACCTGCCATCGCTCTCATCTCTGGCTTAGGGAGTCCCACCTCTCTCTGCTATTGTTCTTCACTTTGCTGAAGGGGAAACATCTGCTGTTTCCCCACCTCTATTTGTCATTTCTTTTCCCTCTACAATACCTGAGTATGTGGACATTATATTGACTGATGTCTTTTGTGATGTCTGAACCATAAAGAAGATAAACATCTCAAACTGCCAAGAGATTTTTAAACATAAATCTTTCTGAAGTTTAATCCCACAGTTTTAGTGCAATTTGGAAACCACTTTAGGACCTCTCTCTCCTGTCACAAAGCTTTCCTCAACCTCTTTGCCACTGGAAATATCACTGTACCTGTACATTTCTCATATGCCATGAAGAAGTGATGACCAAGAGAATCTCTGTTTCTTATTGATTGATTTTACATGCTCAGCTGTTCTTCATGTCATCTTTGACAAGTGTGCCTTCTGTAAGTGACTGCTGCTTGGCTTTGAGATGAAACATGACATCAGATTGGGAAGGAGAGTTTAGCCAGCAATTCTGTACAGGCTTTCTCTTTTAAATATACTGAATCCCCTGTTCTCTACAGTTCTACTATTAAAACTGTTTTATACAGAAACATACATTAATGCCAACATTTATTCTTTACTAATTTATGCATCTTCTTAACATTAAATCATTTATCATTGAATTAAATGGATTTTTTTTTTTTACATTTGTTCTTGTTTGGCCTGGTTTAGTTCTTATGTGGCACTTTTTTCATACTCTCCACTGCAGTTTTATGAAGTTACATGGAGGCAAGATGGTCACAGGAACAGGTGCTCAATGACCTAGACAGTCTTCTTCACACCACGTATATTGGACCTCTACTCATCCAGCCATTCCCTACCAAGTGGTACATGGTGCAGATTCCCCTTCCCTACTGAAGAAATCAGTTACTTGCATGGTTCCTGAGCTTTCTGATCTAACAGTGTCCTGTCAGTTTTCAGAAAGTCTCCTGGACACTAAACATTACTTTCTAGTTAGTTCCACAAGTCAACAGTGACCAGCTGAGCATGGACATTGGTGCTACATTTACAGTGGTGTGGGAATCACCTACCTTAACTTCCACAGCTAGTACCTGTCAGATATATAAAATATTGGGCATTTATGATTGTGTGAAGTATATTTGTTTCACAAGACTAGAAATCTTTGTAAAGTTGGTGGCAAATAAAATCCGAGAAATGAGGAAATCTTTGCTTGAGTAAGCAGGCTTCTGCCTATGGGTTGGGGACTTTGGAAATTACCATAGTCTGACATGACTGGACACTGGACGAAAAGATTATAAACATTAGTTGGACAAACCACACAAGAAAATCCTCATCGTGAGTGGTTTCCCAAGAAAATGAGAAAGATGAGACATGCTCCCATTCCTGCATTTCCAGCAGAGAAATCCTCCTTCTTTGTTCTCCTTATGTGTCCACTCCTGTTGCCTCCTCCTCTCCCTGTCCCTTTCCCACTTTAGCAATTTCTCCTGTTTTCTTTCAATCACCAAATTTTGATTTAGGTAAGGAACTGTGATGCTGTGATTTTTCTTTTACAAAGAGCCTTATCCCAACCTTCCCCTTCTCTTTCTTCTGCAGCTCCAAATACACTCGTAGCCACTCCTTCCCTGTTTCTGAGCCTCCAAAGAAACAGATGGCTGCTGGGAAGGATGTGTCTTTCAATGCATTTGAAAGAGCAGAATTCCATAAAAACCAGGCACTCACTCTCAAAATCATACAGTGCCCTTGTGCAAAATAGTTATTTGATGTGAGGCCTCTCCCAGCAATGGAGTGACACACAGGCTCTGCTGGAACTCATAAAATTGGACACACAGAGAGGCTATAAACTGCTTAGCTGGTGCACTTGGATGGTCCATCTCTGCCAGAGCTGCACATGCCAGAAGGGGAATCAGGAGGAGTGGGAAAATATGAATCACTTCCAAGCCAGTGTTATTTCGGATTTGGGAAGAAAAGATTGTAGGAAAACACAAACACTTCTCTTTTCATCAGTACACAAATAATGGCTTCAGAAATGATTAGAGTGGCTCAGTGTAAGTGGCCCTGTGGCATGGCCCTGGTGGGGTGTCTGCGCACACGAGGCAGCTGCTCTGCACAGACCAGACCGAGCAGGGCTGGAAACACTGCTCCAGCACTCACTGCAATTGTCTGTGGTAAAGATGGGATTTTAGCAGCTGCCAGGGGAAAAACCACAATTTTAGGGTGGATGGCAACAACTGTTAATAATTCCTGATTTTACTCCCACTAGACAATCAAATGAGAATGAGCTTTCTGCCACTAAGCGGGTCTTTACTGGAAGCAGAGCTACTGCAGAAATCCTTTGTGCAGAAAAGCTCATGATACCTCATTATGGTTTTCTTTTATTTCACTTCTGTTTAGCATTGCTGAAAATGCTGGCTTTCTGCTATTACAGGAAAATTTGTTTCAGGATTGTGGTGAGTTTTGGGGCTCTCTCCCAGCACCCACCTCTCTGCACTGACTCACCAAACAAGGTGGGCAAAGTTTATTCCAGAGGGACCAAAGCCAAATCCTGGGGACAAAAGGAGCAGAAGACTGGGGGCTCTTTTAGTGTGAAATTTCTCTGTTGAGACTTCTATAAGCAAGGATGGATTTAAAGTTGAGAGCAATAGATAAATAAATTATGGAGGCTCCCAACAGACAAGCCCTCTGTGAGTTATGAGGCATCTGCAGGGAAATAATGTCTCCTCTCATTTCTTTCCACTCAAGTCCATTTAACACACTGCTGCTAAAGCTATCTACCTTGGGCAGCTATTCTGCAACCCATTAAGAGTCCTTGATCTGTTCATACCCATAAAGAAAGAGTGCTTTTTATGTTATAGTATTGTAGGTCCCAATGCCTCTAGTCCAGAAAACCATTTAAAGAGCTGATACAAAAGGAACAAAAGGAGAGAAAACTGTAGGCACATATTAAAAACTATTAAAATGAGTATGTACAAAATAAAAATATCCATAAAATTCTGTAAACTACAGCATTTTTACATAAGATGGTTAAACTATGAAGGACCTGCACAGATGGAAAGTTGTGACAGTCCTTAATAAAAAGGAAAATTAAGTCAAATGTCACAGTTATTACAAATGTAATAGCTAACAAACATAAGTGCTAAAATGCTCATCAAGGATTTATTTGAACAAGATAAACTAACCCAGTAAAATATTTCTGTGTCTTGTATGAATTAAAACAATAAAGTTAGTTATATTTATGAAATAGGATGGGAAGAAATAGAAAACTCAGAAACAATCTTATATACAAAAAGGAGGCTACAATCTTCAAAAGTTCATATTAAGACCAAGAGATGTGTTTATCTGGGTATGATATACCGTAGATATATACTTGCTGTACAGAATAGAATCAGTTTTGTACAAAGAGAGAAGAATAACTTCCTCTTCCATCGTACATGTGTATCATATGAAACGGTCCTCTATCTCTGTGATCAGTGTGGTGCTAAAATTATTAATATTTAAGATTCAGAGGTCTGTCTAAGAGTTATCTTTGCTAAAAGAACACTCCTTTTGCCTAAAAGCTAACAGTCTGCAACTGTTCTTATGATTTTTTAATCATTTGGAAACACTTAATTTCAGTTTGGAAGGAATTTTTGCTATAGTTAGCTTCACCAAAAACATGTACAACATAAAATTAAAAAAAATTTGAAACAATAAAGTTTAATTATTGAAGTTCTTCTCCTTTTTTGATGAAAAGCTGTGTTTTCAGGAAACCAAAATATTCATTCATAAATATTCACTGAGCTCAGCTCTAGTCCTTCTAATTTTAGATTAGTTAAAAATTTGAAATCAACAAGAATTTGTCACCCACTTCAATGGGCTTAGAATTTCTCAGTCACTCATTAATAAATTAATTAATAAACCAAAATATTTAGGTCCTAATGAAGCAAACCCACACTTAAGTTTATACTCCACTTCATTCAGTAAATATAATGTTTTCGTTTGCTCAAATGAATATGAAGGAGTGCAGAAGTCTGAAACTCACCACATGATAGGATTCAATTCTTGCTGATGGTAAGAGTCAAAGTCATCTCGTAGGATAATGCTGTCACTGTGCATTTCAGCTGCAAAGAAAAGAAAGCAGTATATGAAAAAAAAAATCCAGTGCAATCATCCCATGTTTTCTAAATGTTGCCTTAGCTAGAGTTAAAGTAATGCATTGTAAAATCTGCTTTTTAGATTACGCTAGTTATAAAATCTGTGGTTTCTTAGTTACAGAGTTTTTTGCTTGCTATGGATCATAGTACCACAAAAATTAAGAATGCCTTCATCATGAAAGTGTGATGGCTATGGAAAGAGTGTCATCAAGTACATACTGAATCTTTTAAGAACTTTTGTTCCAAATTATTGGTTTTCTGAATGTTTAGAAAAAAATCTTTCCAAATCCAGATTTTGAAAACATGGGCACAAGAATGGATGAGAAGTCCTAATGAGTCCTACAGCTCTTACAGTCAGAGGATTCATTCTGACAACTCGTAAGCAAATATCCGTGAGCTCATTGGAATTTCTCTGCTGCTATCAGCAGACCTGGCAGTAAAGGTCAACTCATCTAAGGAACATAAACTGTGAGTTAGTTAAGCAAATGTTTCTCACCACTGTTCTGCAAACTTTGGACTCCAATATTCCACCTAGATTTACTGTCTCATTTATGTATGATGACCAATAAACTCACTTAAAATCCCAAAACTTTTGCACCTGTGATTATATGAGACAGACCCTTCTTTACAAAGACTTCCACTAAATGAATGAAGTAACTGTCACTTGCTATTCAAACTAAGCAAGAATGTCAGAATCTGTCCTGGACTAATCAAATTGCAGCACAAGGGTTGGTGGGTGCAGGGATGGAGAGCAGGAGCAGCAGTGCCTTGCTCCGGGGTCCACCTTGAAGGTGTGCTGGCACAAAATCTTCTTCACAGTAACGCTGCCATGGTGTGAGGTGATGTCCCACACTGAGGCTTATGGGTCATAGAATCAGAGAATGGTTTGGGTTGAAAGGGACCTTAAAGATCATCTAATTCTAACGCTGCTGGCATGTGCATGGACACTTCCCACTATATCAGATTGTTCAAAATCATATCCAACCTTGCCTTGAACACTTCCAGGGATGGGGTATCTACAGCTTCTCTGGCAACCTATTCCAGTGTCTCACCACCCTTACAGTAAAGATTTTCTTCCTGATAGTTAATCTAAACCTGCCCTCTTTCAGCTAAAACCCTTTATTTCCCCTCGTTCTATTACTACAAGCCCTTGTGAAAAATTCCTCTCCAGCTTTCTTGTAGCCCGTTTAAGCGCTAATGTCTCTCTGAAGCCTTCACTTCCCCAGGCAGAACAACCCCAACTCTTTCAGCCTGTTTTCGTAGCAGGGGTGCTCCAGTCCTGGTTCTCATGCAAACAGATGCTCAGATACATAACTAGGAACAAAAGCTCTGCAGCATGGTATACTCACACTGCAAGGATTCAAAGGCAATAAAGAACAATAAAAATCACAATGAAGAAACAACCAATCAGAATTAGACACAATTCAATTCATTTTATATGAATCTCATTTTTATTTGAATTCCTCAGACCTAGTTTCATGTGACCTTACAGGCTTTTTATTATAATAAAGTCAGTGATTCTGAGTTTAAGTCGTAAGAATGATAAATCACCTACCTAGGTGAGGATGTAAGGGAGCTTCTGTTGGTGCTGCGGAAAACAAAGACACACAATGCGTGAATATCTTCTATGATCAGGGTTCAGTTGCAGCATTAAAAATCGATTCAGCTTAAAACAAATTGTACAGTACATATTCTCTTAAGTCAGCTATCCTAATACTTTAATTGTGAAAAACATGATAGACCCCAAAAGTTACAAAAATATAATAGGAAAACTAAAATAATTATTCTCTTGATTAAAATAAGCATCAAAATAAATGAAAATCAGTACTAGTTTTACAGTAAGGTAAAAAGATCACTTCTAGTCTAGAACTACGAGATATTATTAAAAATAATTTGGATTAAGATTCACTAGTTCAAGGACTAACAAAGAGAGTGGAATTAGGCTGGACAAGAGAAATAGTCTAGGAGTGGCAAAAAATGCCACACTTTGATTGTTTATACTGCACTGAACATTGTACTGGGCATATTATTGGGGGAAATAATCCAAATATTCCTAGGGCAACAAGTAACAGATTGACTCTGCAAATCATTGTATCAAACACTTATATCAAAGCATGTTTTTGCAGGTAGTGCTTATCAATTCCCCAGCAGGTCTCTGCCTCCCAAGAAACAGCAAAATGTTGTAAAGACACACTGCATGGGGGACACGTGTGTGAAATGGCACAAGTTTATTAAATAATCTTCTACCAAAAATTTGAAAGAGGAGTCTTGGTGCAGCATTACACAAATGGAACCAAAATGGATCTGAAAGGGCACAGTGACATAAAAATATATGGGGAGGTCTAGAAACTGGCTACACAGTGTGTTAGATACTCCATGGCAGCTACTACATCCATAGCCTTGCTCGACCGTAAATCCAAAGTAAGTTACATCTCTTTCATGGAAGCCAAGGGGATGCATATAATCGAAATCCTGGGAAGCAGCTACCTATTTAGTAGCTATCAGTACCTCAGCCATGGATCTATATTTCCAGCTATATTTTGGACTTTGGTAAAATAAAACCACTCTAAAAAAGAGAATATTTGAAGCCAGGATTCATTTGATGATTCTGTGATTCTTCGTTGGGCACTGACCTAAATTTTATCAGTACTCCTGATTTCTTCAGCATATTTGCAATAAAATACTGAAGTACTGCAATTTCTGTCATAACATCTGACAAATTAAAAATAGATTAAAAATAAACATAAAAATGAATGCAGCAATCTGTGTAGAGCTCTCACACATAGTCGTCTGAATAGAAAGTCCAACACAAATCTCAAGAATTTTGTTTTTCTCTTCCTGCTTAGTCCTTAAACACTGGGTTTGCAAGGAGGCCTGGCATTCTGTAATGAAATTGCAACATTTCATGGGAAGTAAGTGATGAAGAAGACTAAGCAGTCAACAGCTGAGGTATCTGCAAACCAGAAAATGATGGCAAGCAATCTGGATTTACTTTAGACAGAAAACCTTGACTTAACTGACTTGCAGATTAGAAGACTGACATGTTTTATACCATCCACTAACCTGATAAATACATACATATATGTATATATATGCAAACCTGATAAATATATACATATATGTATATATATATCTCTACTAGCCTTATGTAGATGTATGCATATATATATATATGTACACACACACACACAACACTGAAAACCACCACTGAAAACTTTACCGCAGCTGAGAGAAAAGACCTGCTTAAGAGTCTGTTGTTGTTTCAGAAATCTGAAATCTTTTTTCTTTTTTGTGGCTAACTCACTCCATTTTTTGTACAAGAAATTCACCCATACTGCTTTGTCTTCCCTAGCAGAAATGCCAGTAATGACTCTAGCAAGTGCCAAGACCTCTCATTATGATGGTACAAAATCTGGAGAAATACAGCTATTGCATGTTAAGCTTGGCACTGCCTCCAGGATAGTGCTGGATCGCACTGGTGAATCCTACAGTGGAAAAGACTGCGCTTGTCCATTGCAGACCCAGCTGTTGTTTTTCTCTACGGGAATGTGTAAATTTCACCAGAAACCTTTAAAAAATTATTTGTACAGAAGAAATGGACTGAACTGGATTAACCGAATTATTTCCCGGATTGAGCAACACAAACTGTTCTGGATTTTGCCTGCAGGAAAAGAAGAACATTATGGCATGGGATTTGTAATACTCCTGATGCTGTAAAAGGCTAGGCTTGAAATACAATCTCTGTCTCTGATGTTCTGCATAACCCCTTCTCAGTAGTTCCAGAGCAGTTCTGAGGGGCGATCTGCTGTGAACACAGGGGTGGCTGAGAGCCACCTACGAGGAGCGTGGTCATGTCAGGGCTCATTATGGGCAGACTCATCAGCTGCCCAAGCAAATTTCACTGGCCTTTGAAAGTAACTCAACTGAAGGAGACCACCTGCTTCAAGGAGAGCAGTTCAGACCTCCAAATGAAAATGAAGGACTGCATTATCATTCAGCCCAGGTTGTTTGGTGTGGCTCTTTGAAAGGGGCTCTGTGGAAAGGGCTCCAGCCAAGGATACCCACAGTCACTGATGACACTTTCTGAAGTTATTATGCAAAATTTCAGCATTCAGCAAAAAGGCACAGGTATAGCACAAACATGGCATCTTTACATTTGCAAACGCTTTCAACTTCACCATTATTTAATAAAACTTGGTGTTTATGTGATTAAACTATACAGAATTGGGATCTGAGATTTTTTCCTGAAACAGCTCTTCCACTACATGCGTAGTACACTGCAAAACAAAGCTGCTTACCAGTAGGATGAAAGGAAGGAAATTGTGCAGGTGTATACTTATGCTACTGATCAATCATTAAAAAAGCTACAGGTGGAACTAAGCATAACATTTAATGTTAGACAAAAATGTTGTTGTTACAAAAACAGACTTTATGTCAGGGAGAGGTTACGTTTCCTAAATCTTTACAGGATCTAAGAAGCCCAGGTATTTTTCCTCAGGTATTCTGATTGTAATTCGAATTCCTGAGCTGAATATGACAAAAGACAGTGAAGGTACCATTTAATGAGTGATAAACATAGACTTTAATCTCTCTATAAATAATTTCTGTATCACATTTTTTTACTTCATTGCAAAACAGCACTGTGTTGATCTCCAAGTGTTGTATTTAAGACCCGCAAATAATAGAAATTCAGAACATAACACAAAACTAACTGTAGTTGTTTTAAAATATTTTCAGATATGCCTTTCTAATCAATTTATAGAACTATGTACTTTAAAATAACATGGATTTTTCCATAAGCTATACACTGTGGCTAACGTCAAATGGAGTTTTTTTGTACGATATGACAAAGCTAAAAGAAATGGTACAGTGCAGAGTAGTTATAGAGTGTAAAGATATAAATTTACAATTTAAAAGGAATTATACAATACTTCAGGCTGAAAGGGAAAAAGAAAGACCATCTTAGTTCATGTTTTAAGCCATTATTCACTTTCTTAGATGTTCCTTAGGCACATGGTTGGATGGTTTTAAATTTAGAACCAGTATTTGTGTGGCTCCAAAATGCATCTTAGCTTGAATGAGAATGTCGTACCTTTTTAAAAAGTAAAGTAAATGAATTTATTATTTGATTTTTAACTAGCACCCTGGGTATATACAGAGCTTTACAAGAGTTGAATTATAGTGAAGCAGCGATCAACCGAGGTCACAATCTAAGAGGCATGAGCAAATACAATATGAGAAAATGTAAGGAAATGTAGAGTGCTCGCCTTGTAAGACAAGGCAATCCCTTTGGTAAGGAAAAGCAGAGAAGAAAATATGCAACACAAAGTGATTCAGAGAGAGAAAGGCCACAGTCAGACTAGAAGCGTGAGAATCTTGAGGAAGCTAATGGGGAATTCAAAAGTCAATGGGGACATTGTGGAGTTCTGTGTCAATGGGCTGAGGGAGAATGAAGGCATCTTTTGGAGTAAAAAGTTAAATTTTTCTGTGGATGGAGTAAGGCTACTGGAAGGTTAAGCCAATTTAAATATGCTTCTTTTTGGTTAAACTGGAAGGGAGGGAAATACGAAAGAAGTGGGAAGGGAATGTTATCTTCCAGAAACTTGAATGTGAGGAGGGAAAAACCAATTTGGTGGTGGTCTTGTTGTCATAAAAAAATAAGAACCATAATCATTAAAGATGGTGATAGCTAACTGTTAAGTAACACTAGTCACCATTCAGATAAAAAGAGCAAGCATAAGGCAAAATAAAATAAACACGTCACAGAAAAATCTATTTGTACTATTGACACCCCTATTCCATAGAGCTCTGGGGTCAAGACTGTATATAGGGATAAGTAGAAAATGCAGCATAAGAAAATATTCTTAAAACTCACTAAAAAATACCTTCTTTTTTTCTCAGAACCCTGAACTTTGTGGGTTTTTTAATATAAAGGGAAGTGAATTACAGTAACACAAATGCCCACATGCTCCCAGACAAACACTGTGCTTAGAGTTCTACACCCAGGGGCCATCAGCTGTTGCTCATCAATTCAAGACAAATGAGGTGTGGAGGGAGGCATCTTCTGCTTTGCAGATTATGAAGTCTAATCTTCTTGTCGTTATCAGCCAGATGAAGATAAAAAAGGAAAGTAATGCTTTTATTTAGACTACCTCCAATACTTTCTACTAGTAAACAAAGTTGCTATTGAATGATAGAGGCTGAGCATCCCCTAGGGAGAGTCGGTGAGTTGCCCTAGGACTGTGTTATTCTTGCTGACACATAAACTGAGGAACTTCACACCACCACTATGGTCCAGTCCTCTGCTCTGTAAAATACTGCTCTGAGAGCTTGTAAAATACAAGCCTGAGAGCCTGGAATCTGTTTTGTGTTTCTTTTTCAGAGTGTTCCTAAATTTTACAACGTACAAAACACACCTAAAAGGCCTTGCACAAACATTCAGGCAAAAATTCTCAAATAAAAGAGAGTCTGGGCCAATTCTCAGGATTTGCTTTCAGTATGGAGATACCTGTCAGACTGTAGAGGGGTCTTTTAAGAAACTAAACCCAGTCCTATAATTCATGGCATTGAGAATGAGATTGCATAAAATTCTGGGAATTATGCAGAAGGGAATGATATTGCACTAAGAGGGAACAGCGTCCTTAATCTTTTACATCTCTTAGTTTTTACTGTTCTGAGATTCTCTGCTAATCAGTCGGAACTAAACTACACACAAATCTCCCAGTATGGTCCTTTTTCCAAAGAATGGTTCTACTGGTCCAAATTACAGTGTACCAAGGAAAAGGCCTCCTTAACTGGTATCACCCTACTTGGTGTGGCAAAGTCAGGGATGGTGCCCCACAAGCTGTTCCTTCCAGCAACATTTTTATTTTCATGCAGACCTAAACTCTTCTGAGTTCTACTATGCAAAGCAGCCAGGTCTGACGTCTTGTCTACTCAGTTTTAATTATGCCACTGTTTATTAATGTATGATTTTTGTTCTACTCAAGCCAGGAATAAATATGAATCACCGTGCACAATACTAAGTTTACCTTATTTTCCATTTATTTTACTATTACATCAATGAATTAAATATATGGTTTATTAAATATATTTTTACTGGCAAGAATATAATCTGTCATTATGATCCTTATTTGTCCTTAGAAGTATTTATAAAACATCCATCTTTTCTAGCTTCTTTTATGTTTGTTTGGTTTTTTTCCTATTTGTGCTGGATTAACATTTTCTATGATAATTTTTATGTCTCCTTTCTTCAATAAAATTCTCATAAAATTTAAAGCTTACATCAGCTCTCAAACATCTCCCTAGCTTCCTAAAATATGCATTATATTCTGAACACAGAGCTTTTTAAGCAATTATTTTACTTTCTTTGGTGTCTTTCCCTATGGCATCATTTCTTACTCCATTTACATTATACATATGGCATTGCCATCCCTTAACACTACCTTTTATCGTCCTCTAATTCTCTTCACAATACAAAAAACCACTTTCCTTTCACTGCACAAATTCCATTGTACATCTGAGGGTGGACAGCCACAGTGAACATGATTTTTGAGATTCCTTGCTACTTTCACATCTTCATGTGTATCTTCTTTACTAGACATTATGAAGTCTGATATCACCTCCAGTGAACATACTTATTAAGATGTCCCATCATAAATCTATGAAGTTGCCCTGTGGTTTTATTTTTCTTTACTTAATATGTCACATCATTCCGTGCACTATTTCAGTGTAGTAATGTTTAGGGCTAGAACCAGACTGTAAAACCTCATTTATGTCAATCTACCTTGCTGTTTTGCATATGTATTAATATGATATTTGCATCTAAATAAATTCACTAATTCTTCCTGAAAGAATCCTTTGTTTATATTAGTGGTGTTGATGAAAATGGAATAAATGAAGTAAGGTCTACTTCAAAGAAAACCTCTTTTCTTTGAATAGGAAAATTAATTCTAGTTGTATAAGGATGATAATAGTATGCAGTGGTTAGAGACTAATGCAATGCACACTGTGTGCTGAAAAAATAAACAAAAAGGCAGAGGAGAGCCTGGTGCTGGAAGGGATGTGAGGAAGGGTAGTGGGTAATGCAGTGGTTGAATATCCAAGTCAAGGAAACTGTGTCTGAGCTAGGAAACTAAGGGGAGAGAAGCCATGGTGAGGATAAAAATGTGGGAGAAGAACCAAGAGAATGACTGAGAAGCTTGCACATCAGTCTTGCAGGGAAATCTGATCACTGCTACAGTTATCATACACTGTCCACTGCTCACAGAACAGCACCTCTGGGTGATCCTTGCCTAAGCAAATCTAATGTTTGCAGAGGTACTGCAGTGACATTTTGAGGATGATAAATCCAGGAAGTCTCTGAAGTGACTGTGTATAAAGCAAAGAGAATTGCTGGGAAAATAATGGGAAACACAAAAGTTATAAGGACGTGGGAGACTGTGGCAAGGGGGGGAAGCTGAAGGCCCATTCAGGGAGCTGGTGCAAGATGCGGCTATCAGTGGAGGAGGCAGCAAAGGGATCACCACAGCTGAGCAGCCAATGGGACATCTCAGCATCGTTTATACTCTGCATACAACCAATACCCAAATTCTATTTTCTCCTTGCTCTGCAGAGTTCCTGTGAACTCAGGGACAGCACACAGTAGCATAAGGACTTACTGTTCTAACCAACGTAAGTGTTGCTAAAATGTTGATCTGAGGTTAGGTTATGCTCCAAAATCGCAGAACTGTAAAGCAGAGAGGGGTGAAAGAATAAAAGTTTCTTTTGTCAGCTCTCCTACTAAAATCTCAGGGAACAGCATGTCTGAAGAAGGACTGTCAAGTCTGTATGGATAGATATCTACCCACTTGTCTCTGCTTACCAAGGTGTTTTCTTCTAGCAGGGAGAAATCTTGTTGCTTTGCCCATATTCTCCTTGACCGTGCTGCCAGCTCTGACACTGACAGTCATGTATTTCCATTCAGCTTGCTTGTGCATAGCTTTCACCATCCTGGTCACTGCCAGCTCTTTGTCACTGCCATCAATATGTCTCTTACTTCCCTCTCCCTTCCTTACCTGTTCTGGCCACCCCCGTCTTTGGCTGCGGTGTGCTCACTCTGCATCTATGCCTTGGAGAATGTAATCTGTTTATGAGGCTTTTTGTCACTTTATGCTGATTACTCTGCATATTCATTTTTGCACTCTTGACTCATGTCCATCCAGCAAGCAGCCTGTGTGAGATATCCTCTCCATCCTCTTTAGCACATCCCAAATGGCAATCCTGCCAGCACTTCTGTTCCAGGTCCCTGTACACCAGTCACTGAAACACTACGCTTTCACACCCACATTTTGGGTGTACAATTATCTCCTGTTAATTTCCCAGATGTTTTTCCTTCCCCACAGCAAAAACGTGGCTGGCCCAATCACCTTCCATCCAGATCACTATAACACTCCCTTCTCATTGCCAGCACCTGTGTTACGTATTTCTAATTCCTTCAAAGTATAACCAACATCCTAGCTTGATAGATGACATTTTGTCACTTCTTTTAATCCCTCTTCCTACTTCCTTTAAACTATAATAGAAGTGAAAACTTGAATATTGAAAGTTGAAATACTTTTGCCTCATTATCACAGAGCTACTGTTGATACCTTATATGAGTAACTCAGTTTATGCTCCTGACATAATGTTCAACAGCTTTTTATTGCAAAAGCCATATTCCCAAACTCATAGGGAAAAAAAATACCTTATAGCTCCAATGCCCCCAAGAGATGTGTTTTACGTGATTTTCTCTTGTGTGTTAATATGACAACACATTTCCAATTTTAAAATCTTTATTTTAAATTGTTTGGCTCATGTTTCATTGTTTCTTTTCACATGGAATATCACTGGAATTTTGCTGATGTAACTGGAAACTCCTTTCTTTCCTGTTCCAAAAATGATGGATACCTTCTCTCCTTCTCACTGTTTTAATGAAGCAGGTTCAAAGCAAAGTGCTGTTTGTAGACAACACATGACAACAGGACATTTATTTTTTAGGTTACTCATTGAAAGGGTAAGCTGTGAAAACAATTAGATTTTTAAAGTTTGTCTAAGTCAACATTTTGTTTAGCTATAAAAATGATCAAATGTTGTATGTGATGGGCAAAAATTCAATGGCCTACTTTCACGAAATGGGAAGGCAGAATTTTCACAAGGACATGTGTGAAGTGGATAGTAAACAATGTTTTGCTGCAGGCATATTGCTTAAAGTTAATACAATGAGGGCTAAAACTCAGCTTGTGGTCCTGACAGAAAAGAGATGTTGGCTATTACAGGCTGATTTCAGGCAAGTGCATAATGCTACTTCAAGTTTTGTATATTCCCCAACACTTAGCAGAGAGGAAAAGTGGGATTCCTGGATAGCTAAGGTGAAGTATGAAGCCAAAGAGTGTAAATAAGATCCTGATATGAGGTTTTCTACAGAATAGCTTTCATGAAGAGTTACATTCACATGCAGGTAAAATGGAAAACCATATTTGCCAGATATTTTTAGAATTATGGTGACTCTTACCTCCCTGTTCACACAGCTGTTGTGCTAAGGCATCCTTGAATATAACTTGGCCCCTATGAGTAGCTGTAGCCCTGTGAACATAAAAAACACAACAATAATAATGTAGTAAACTTATTTATATATGTATATGTATATCTTTATGCATGACTAATCAAATCAAAAGTCTCATTCTGCTTTCCTTCTATGTTCTTCTTTTTGCACTCTTCTAAATTTATAGAATAATTTGCAGTAATTGTTTTGTGCATAGCAAAAGAAAATTCCTAAACCAAAATGGCTGGGTTGGTAGTAAAAATCACTGGCACAGAGGTTTAATGAAAGACATCTTTGACATATGTCTGTAGCTGCACATAGAGTTTCTATATTTGAGGCCTCAAAAGTTTTGTCTAAAGAATAATTAATTCCCACTGGTGACCCACAGCTAGAAGTCCTCTTAATGTACCACAAAACTTGTCATTTTGTTTCCTCATGATCAGGTAGAAATGCAATACAATGTGGTTTGTTTTTCTCTTACAGAGCTCTCATGCTAGCAGTGATAGTTTTGCCTTCCAGTTGCTCATTTAATCCCTCTTTTCCAAGTGCAGCACTTCACAATATTAGTTTTACCTCAGAGGTTTCAAAACCTTTCAGTATTTGCAAGTGTTGTATTTCAAGTCTGATTTCTTTCAGCCAGAGTTCTTCTAGTATCTGTCTAGACTCATACACACTCTTCATACACGTTCTTTAGCCTTTCTCTAATTAACATTAATGGGCTCAGTACAGATCCATGTGAAGTCCTTGAAATAGCCTCTCAGTTCAACAGTAAGATGTTGAAAGCTACTTTATGAGTGCAGTTTCTCAGCCAGCAGTGTGTCCTCTCTAATGGATCATGCCTAGCTTACTTATAAAATGTCAGAAAAGACCAGAAAGGAATGGTCTGAAAATGAAAGTCAAAATATATTATATTTTTCCTGGCTACTAGGCCAGGTACCCTGAAAAGGAAGAAGAATAAAAGTAGCACATCTAATACTAAATTTGCCTATACCGTGGATCCTCAGGGTAAAACTCATCTTCAAACTCTCAGAGTGCAAACAAGAGTAAGTGAAAGCTTCTCTGGGATCTGCTTTGCTTCCTGTACATGTAGGAAAGCTCTATTTACACCAATGTGTGTGTCCTGAAATGCTATGCTCACCTGATGCTCCTAGAGCTTTCAGACACTCTCTTCCTCCACCTGAGGAAGGAGAGCTGTGTTGCCTCTTCCATCTTGGACTTTCAGAGGCAGATGTAGAGCTGGAGCCTTGCCTCACCTGGAAGTGACAGTATTTTGGCCACAGTCCCAGCATCACATTACCAGTGTGAGGTTTTAGTTGCAGTCCCTGCCATGTGCCCCATTGAAACTATTTTAGGATTTTCAGTGCTTTCATAAAATACAGCAGAACTTCATGCCATAGTTCCACATTAGCATTTCTATATCTGCTGACAAGACCAGTGACCATGCTAAGCACAGAATAAAATAAAAACAAATACATTGCTCCAGCACATAAAGGCAAGAGAGCTGACGCTTTAAGTCTCATTTAAAAATATGAATTAGAGCATTTATTAAATTCATCACAACATACTCTGTTGTGATGAATATGCACGAAACTATGATCACTACACACATTTCTGCATTTTCCACACAGGTGTATTCAGTCATGAGAGTCATAACTGGACCAAACAATCTCCAAAATCCAACATGTGCCCAGATTTCTTTAGGACTGGATATGGTGGTTTCCTCTAGCAGCTGAAATGGCAGGGCATCCCACAGCCAGCTTTGGGGCCAATGTAGCACCAACAGACGTGTTTTGCAAATGTGTTTCATTGTGGGAATTTCATGTATTGAGCTTCCCTGGCTCAGCATACAAGAAAAAGCCACACCTAAGGCACAGAAGGTATTTTGTACAACAGTTCTATCCCCCAAGCTGCCAGAGTGGAAGAGAGGGCTCTTTGCAGACAGTGGGAAAGAAAATTTTTATTAGCAGTGGACCAGGACTTCAGAGATGATGTTTATGTAACAGCCCAGGATACAATTCAGAATGTACATAACAACAATGGCAACTAGAGCATTCTTTTATGAGGCAGAGAAGAGCAAACTCTTGGAACACAGACCACATGCAGAGAGGAGCTTGAGTATACGTCTGAATGCAAACAAATACCAAGTAATACCAATAATTCCAAACTCTGTGCTGTTTACTGGATCTCTGCATGCGTGTGAGAAAAAGGCGATTTGGGCAGAGAGCCAGCAACCAGTTGAATGATCGGCATCTTTCTGTGTCTGTCATCCCTTGCTTGATAATGCAGACTAGGAGCCAATTATTGCTGTTCCATAGCAGGAGTGATCTGCACCCTGGGGACAGGAGTGCAGTGCAGGAGGGGCATCGCTTGCTGCAGCGCGTGCTCACATCAGATTAGCCTTGCCATGGGCACGAGCGCCGACAGCGCAGCTTCAGAGACTTGTTAAGGGTGTTGCTACTGCCACTTTACCAGTATTATCTGCTCCATTTTCTCTGTATTTATGCTTTATTAATGGAGCAAATGAAAATAGTGCAGTGCAATTATGCATAAACTGAGCTACTTCTAGGAAGAAGTGAAAATATACCTTTTCTGTATTGAACTTTCTTTGTTGGTGGTGTTCCTACCTGACAGTTGAGGTTCATGGAACAGGACCATGAATTTGGATTCTTTTCTTATAAAGACATGTAACATATCTAAACCCATCTCAATTCCTATATTCACATTCCAGTCTAAAAACTACATAATATTTATGATAATTGTAACAAAAATAATACTGGCAATGCCTAAAAGAGACTCTACTAAAGAAAGAAAATTATTCTACTATCAAATATGGGGTTTTGCTTTTGTGACATATATATATATCCAGTAACTGAATTCTGTGCTTTTTTGAAAAGTTTCTAAGCTGTCTTAAATCTAGTTAAATATTGCTTAGAGGAAGGGCACTTACTAACTACTATTTGGTGTTACTCCACACCAGTCTATAGTCCCATTCTGACATTGTCTGCTATTTATTCCCAGCCAAAGGGCAAGTGACTAATCAGATCTAATGTGTCAGTCAGCCAAAAGGCAAGATGCATGTTCCATATGTCCCCAGAGATAATTCCTAAGTAGGAATTAATCTTTCCAAAGGGATGAGAAATAAAAGAAAAATGGGAGAGAACAGGAACATCCTGACATGGTAAGTGAGAGCTTTGAAAGAAAAACAACTTAGAGGTAATAAGGTTCCTCTTTATATTAACCTCACTCTTCCATTAGGCTAGATGTATTTGTGTGCTTGGGGCTATGCAAGAGGGGATGAACTGCTGACAGGAGAATAAAGAGGTCTGAACACAAAAAACTACATCAGGTGCCAAGGCTCACTGGCAGTTCAAGGCATTGCTAAATCCATACTTCAACTACAGCAATTTTTTAAAGAAGTTTCCTTCCTAAACCACAACTATTTGAGTTGAAATCAGGTGCCAATAAGGACCTCCAGATTATCTGTCACTGAAAATGAAAAAAAAGAGAAAAAGACTTGCTGACTCTCCTCTTGAACTATTTATAATCCATGTCACCAGTGAAATGGGGCTGGAAGTGCCACCCTGCTCATCTGTTAACTAGCTTAAAAACACTTCAAGTGCAGTATTGCCAGCTTCTCTGAACATAGCCTCAGTAGTATCAATTTGTCTCCTGTGTGATGACACAAATCATTCCAGGTGATCTGGGAGGAAGATGCCCAGAGACACTTCCATATGATAGAAAGTCCTTCCTCCCGCCTGCTGCTGATTGGATGCAGTGGGCTGGGCTGTGCATCCAGGAGCAGAGTACCTGTCCTGGGCCTTGCCCTGGAGCTGTCACCATTTGCTCTCGCTGTGCCCTTACACAGATGCTTGGCCGTGTGCACCTTTCCCTGGTGAGGGAAGGCACTGGGACAAATTCATAGGGGAGCAGGCTTCAAAAAGACTCAGGTGTCCTACAGTAAAATACCTCATTTCATGACACACCAAAAAGGCGTTTCAACAGGATCAAAGAAAAGGAGGTTTTTACCTGAACTAGCAGAGTTTAACTCTGTGCCAGCTACTAATGGTTAGTGGGTGCTTCTACTCGAGGAAATTCCCAGTGACATCCACAGATCTGGCTCCAGGAAAATCAGTGACTGACTATATGAAGCTGAGATTGGTCTTCCCCAACCTCACAGTGGTGCCCCCCAAAATCAGGTCTGATGCACTGCCAGCACAGACAGTGTTGCTTCCCCACCACTGCGGGGGACACAGTCAGTGCTGGGCACCTTATGAGCCTGGGCTGGAGCAGGAAACAAAGCAGTGCATACCCAATGATTGCTGCTGGCATTTTGTGTTGAAGTATCTCACAGTTCACACTGGATTCACATGCATTGCTAACATGCTTTTGTTAACAGGTTGCATTTTAAATGGAGTGTTTTGGCTCAGGAGAGCATAAGCAGGAGGCTACGTGGGACTGACCCTTGTGTGCTGCCTCTGCTGCCTGGTTCTGCCAGCTCCATCTATGGAAAGAACGCATGGCCACACTGCCCAGAGGTGGGTAGTTGCCCTCCTCATGCAAATAAATGGGTTGATTTTTAATGCATGGTTAAATTTGCATTATCATCTCTGTAGGGTTGTCTTGTTTAACCCATTGTCTTTAAAAAATATATTCTCCTCCAGTACTGCCTGATTAAGGGATCTCTGAATAAAAGAACTTTAAAGCACGATGTAGAACAGGCCTTCTGGTGATTAAGTACATGGGGTGGTTGTGCACAGCCTTTCATGGTGGGAATGTGAACCGTTTTATTCCAGTGCCCTGCAAAGGTGGTTTATTGACCGTTTACTGTGTGTGGCAGGAGGTGAGGTCAGGCTGGGGTGCATTTTGGCTTGTGTTTCCTACCAGGGCCGGAACCTTCAGTGGCAGTTTCTTCAAGAGCAGTCAGACCAACATGTTAAACCTGTCTGGGAGATGGTGCTGGTTCTGGTGCTGGGGCCAGTAGGGAAAATGCACAGAGCACTCGTGGCTGCTGGTCCAGAAGGCATTTGGGTGGGAGGCTTCCAGCTACTGGTTAAATGCCTCCAAGCTGTTATTTCAGTTTTCACTTGACATGCAAGCACAGTCTAATTAAAGCAGCAGAAATGAGATCTGTGTGTTCTGAAATACACATTTTGACTCTACTTTTCTCTCTCTGTCCCCACTGGTTTCCTCACTGAGATGTTATGGAGAAAGTAATCTGTCCTGACCATATTCAGCTGAAATTGTCAGGGAAATTTGGCAAGTAAGATCCAATTACTTATGTAGACATTTTTTCAGGAGACTGGAATTAGCACACTTGCTCTAAAAACCTCCATCAGAGGTGAAATTTCTTCAGGTGGAAAGGACTAAAATGGCCAGCAAAAGCCAGGGTATGTGCTAGAGGGCAAGGAGCAATCATTTCCTTTGGGGCAGCTGTCCTGAGCTGAAGTTTGTGGTTCACATGAACAAATTATGCTCATAGCTTACTTCATGGGTGAGCCTTCGCATAGGGTAAATGCAAGAGGAGCAAGAGCCACCTGACTTTATATTTTGTCTCTGAATCTATCTCTGGGGACGGCACATGGGGGAAAAGGACTCAACTCAACCTAAAGGTTGATTAAAGACTGATTAAAGTAAACATTTAAGGACTTTCTTTAAACAATATTTGACTAAAACAAACATTCTCAAATACAAAAATAAATGAGAAGGGCCTACAGAAATTTTCTTCCAGTACCTGAAGGGAAAGACGGAGAAGGACTTCTTACAAGAGCATGTGGTGACAGGACAAGGGGGAATGACTTCAAACTGGAAGAGGGCAGGTTTAAAATAGATATTAGGAAAAAAATCTTTACTGTGAGAGTGGTGAGGCACTGGAACATGCAGGCCATTCTGTGATTCTATTCTAGATTCTATAATTATAACCCATATTACAGAGGATGGATCTAAGGCTGCAACACTGGAAACAGACGGGTACACAGGCAGCTCCAGCCTCTACACATTACGATTTATAAGAACTTGGTTTTGTTGTCCTAAAGAACGCCAGGCTTTTGTCTGGTTGCAAGATGCATGTACAAAAGATGGATACAACGTAACAATGTATATACCTTATAAAAGAGGTAAAAAGTAAGACTTACCATTTTAAACTGTAAATAAACATTTTCATGTTCCTTTCTCTTCTGTCTCAGAGACTAAAAAGATGTGTTTTTTTAAAAAATTCTGTCTAGTTTTATGTGACTAGAATGGTTAGAGCTTCTTGCTGACTGAAAGCAGATTAGAACAATACTTTCTTCTCAACTACAGGAAATCCAACATTTTCATTAGTATTTTGCATTGTGTGATTATAAAGGAAAGCAAATTCTATTTTTTCTATACTTGAAATAAAGGGTTATTGCAGTGGCATCTGCCAAGCAGAGAGCTCATATAAATAATAGAACAAGCATCCATTGTCTCTCTACTGACACAGTGCCAACAACTAGGTCCCTGTTTTCCACCTTTTTCAGTCTTTGGGAGAAGACTGTCTTTGTTTTAAGTTTTGCAATCTATTGTACTTTTTTATTTAGTGGAACATCGATTGGATGAATTTTAGGATTTTAATGCACTGAATATTTATAACTATTTGAAATCTATATTCAACCCTAAGCTAATGAATATATTACATATTTTTGTTATAAAAAAATACTGCTTTTCCTAAATTTTGCTTGAGTAGTCTTTTAAAGCCTATATCCAATGAAGATATTATTCAATTATCTAAATCATCCTTCAAAAACAACAAAACGTTTGTCTTTCCCTGTATGACAAGGAGAAATGTTGCAGTTACCATGGATTTTAAAGTTCTTGAAATCTCTAAATGAACACAGAGGTATTAAGTAAATGGACTTGCAGTCAATGTATGCTTCTACAATGACCCTTTTCTTAAAAACATGTACTAATTAAGCTTGGCAGTGCTGATCAACTGGGGGGAGTCCAGCAGGGTCCACAAAGATGGTCTGGGCTGGAGCACATACTCTGAGGAGAAACTGAGGGAGCAGAGCTCATTCAGCCTGCAGAAGAGATTACTTTGGGGGGACCTGGCAGCAGCCTCCGAAGGAACTTGTGTAGTTCCTCTCCATCGTGGCTATATTTTAAGACCAGACTGGATTAAAATCCTGAGCAACCTGGTCTGGTCCTCCTTTGAGCAGGATTTTGGACAGCCAGATCTGAAACAGCATATGAGATGCTGGGATGAAAGCAACATTAGTTTTAAAAGATCCTAAATGATGGAAAAAAGGATTTTACTGCCTCCTTTTCAGTTCACTGCTCTCATGCCATCTGTGCTCACTATCCATTTCCTAGTTAAGGTTTCACCAGTCAGCTCTATCCTGATTTAGCTGCCCACTGCTCCCAAAGGACGTTGCCAATAGCTGTGGATGAGCCGGACCACATAAAAATCTGGAACCTCATGCCCTGTATTCACTTTACAACCCACACAGAGAAATCTTCAAATTAACTGTCTTCCTTAAAAACCACTAATTTCAATATTAATTACAGAGATGGAACTGATGCATCTACAGTGTGCAAGTCAGCTTGCAAGGGAAAGACAAAATCTGCCTCTCTACTCTAATGCTAGAAGATAATACATCAAAAATGAAAATTTCCACAGACAGCACCCCACAGCACATGGGGCAGGTTTCCCTTCCTAAAGGTTCACCCAACACTGAAATATTATATCCGTTGTCTAATGTTTCCTTGCACTCTTCTCACCAACCTAACTGTTTTCAGAGGACTGAAAAACAAATGAAACTTGGGAATCTTTTACAGACTGATCAAAATCAAACTAAGAGAGAACCTGATACAGTTGTTAGTGAAGAATTGTTATTCTTGCTGTGAATATGGTGAACCTCTGGAAAAAAAATGCAGGGTCACTAATCATACAAAGGACAGTTATTTCTCCTGCATAGTTTTTAATTTTCATTCAGATTTATGAGTTGGAAGAAAGCATATATCCCTGAAGACCATACTAGCTTGCAAATAGAAATAGGCAGGTGAAATATTGCCTTAGAGAAGAATTAATTCCATCAGCCACTGAAAAAAAAGAAAATTCTGTGAAGTACCACAGCACTCCAGACAAAAGAAGCAGGAGGAATGGCATCATGTACACAGACACTTTGGTGAGGAGCCCTGGCAGGAGCTGGTTGTACTAGAGAAGGGTGGGAGGTTATATGGGGACCAGAGAGGTATTGAAGGCAAGATTGAGGTGTAGTGTGAGGGCCCCTGGAAGTACTGTGGTGTGGGTGCTATTGGGGTTTACTGTCCAAAGATGTAGGAAACTTGGATTCATGGATCCTGCTTCTCACAGTATTGTTTGGCCTTTCTTCAACATGGATTGTTTTCAGAGATGCCCATGGCTGTTTTAGGGTTGGGATTAAGAGACAATCAGAGACCTGGATGCCTAAATCATATCCAACCTTTCCCACCTCAAGCAGAAAGACTGAATTTAAAAGAGAAAAATCTCTTCTCTGTGTCCTTCCACAACAAGTCCTGTACTCCAGCCCTGCTTTCCAAACCAGCAACTTTTTTAGCCCTAACTCTTAGGGCTGAGCAAAGCCCATGAGCTCCCCTTGCAGGGTGTTAGCAACAGCTCAGCATCCCTTGGTGCTGGTTTCCACCTGTGCTGTGGGTGGGAGCTCTGTGAGCCACAGCTGGGGTCAGGACCCACCCACCCTCTGCCCCTGCTGCCAGCTCCAGAATGGTTGAATCCAGCTGCTTCTGAGTTGTGGGCAGTTTTTTCTTCCTCCGTCCAGGAAACCATGGCCTGCGCACAGACTCACCTTCACCCCCCAGAGAGGATCACAAGAAAATCTAGTCTGGAAGGGACCTTGGGAAGTCTCCAGACCAACCTCCTGCTCAAAGCAGGGTCAACTACACTAATAAAACACAAACAGCTCTACTATATCTTTCACCACATTGCCTAACAACACGTCAAGGCTCACAGTTCTGGTATTTGTGAATGCTTTTGCATAATAAAATAATAATAGGATTATCAAAATTATGTTAAACAAAATCTGCTGTCTGAACTTCACCTTGAATTGGTCAGTCACTTGACACAGGCATAAATACACTGAATTTACAGCTCGTTTGGACAGCAGCCTCCCGTATAATATACTGTTCCAACAGTAATGAGTTTGAATCCATGCTTCTCACTAGGAAACAATCCATGATTTGTCTTACTCAGAAACAAATTACCTGCTAAGCTACATTGCTATAATATCTCCTTTAGATACGGTGTGGATAATAATTCTTTAAACCCATTATTAAAAAAGACATCGAAGTCTAAAACCTTTCTCTTAGAGTAAAGTAATAATGAAGAGATTTATAACCCTAGCCTCAAAAGAAACCAGAGTGAGAGAGAATCTAAGCAACAATGTAAGTGCTTCCAGGATAGATGGTTGCTCTTGGTTTTTTATTACTGACTAATTTTTCCTGAGCACAGATTTGTTTTCAGAAGTCTCTGGCAGAATGCGCACAAAACCAGAATGAATCTTTGTAGGAAAATATCTTGTTGATGCTCTGAGATTCTTTAGCACCAATACTGGATTCCCTATGTCCCTGGTGAACAAAAAAACAGCGATACTGGGTGAAACGCAACCAGACTTCAACCTTTCATTTGTTTGCTAATGACAGTTTCCAATCAAAAGGAATACATTGGGAATTCAGTTCAGTAAAGTTGCCAGGAAGGTGAGCTTTTCAAATACACACAAATAAATATTGCTTTTTTTACATGAAATATTGCTTGGGAGCTGAAATACCCATGTCTGGAATCCCAAATTCCAAGTACTACAGATGAAGGCATTCATTGGAGACTTGCACATCTGCTGCTGTACATAACAGAGTGGTGCTGGAAATTAGAGAAATTCATCTGTAATTTGTGTAGCTAAGAAGTTTATGGTTGATTAATAAAACATCAAACTTGAGCTAACACTTAACGATAAAAGAGGATCTCTTCTCATAACTGATATTTTAATGGGGTTTTCAGAGTGAACAGCTTTTAAGATTTTGTGAAAATACTGCATCAAGTAAACAAAAACAAGAAATATGGGTTTGTTCTTGCAAATCTCTCCTCTTCAGCTGAGGAATTTTGGGTAGTAGGTCCACCGTTGCATTTAGTCCAGTCCCCTCTACACTTATGGAGGGGACACTTCCCATGAGCTGCTTGGGATAAATTCAGAAGCGTCAGGGTAAATTGAACAGGTTTTCTAAAATCTTGGTTTTCTGAGCACTCTCTTTGGCAAAAATATCCCAAGTATTGGCTCCAGATAGAGTCCCCTGGAATGGGAAGCAGTAACATCCCATATGTGACATAAATCTTCCCAGTGCAGTCTAAGTAAAACTGACCAGACTAAGGATGGATTCATAACAGATACTAGATTTCATGAAAAGTTACGTAAAGGTACTATGGGCATAATTAGCAATTTCCCATTTTGAATGATTACCAAGCATCTGCTGATCTCTGGAAAAAAAAAAAATCCCATGTCTGCACAGAGAATAGCTGAAATCCTGAAAAACTACAATGGAAAAACAAAACATAAGCTAGAAAGTACCTTGTGGCTATGAATGGGGTAGATGTGGCTGTGAGGCAAAAGAACCGAAGCAAGACCCATCAGAGAGATGAAAGGAATGGCAGTAAACTGTTAACTGGTAAAGGTGTGTGGATGACAGAAGTACAATTATAAATTTAGAAGAAACTAAGACATATCCGAGAACAGCATCTAAAAACAATGCTGTAAAAATAGCAGCACTAACTATGCAGTTTGGCACTTGTTTGGCATGTGCTAAGAAAACAGGAAGACTTCATCCACTGGCAAAGATAACTCGATGTTATTCCTGTAGGAAGAATGTTAAAACCAGTATATTGCAAACAACAAATAAAATGTTTTAAAATACAGCTGGTGATGTATGGCTTTTAGCTTCCAGGTCCATCCATTTCTGAGCATCCCTCAGTCAAACAGCTCGTAGTAAGTTTGGATTCCTTGCATGATATTGCTGCCCCTTTTTTTTTTAAATTTTGTTGACCTGAGGCCCATCCCTTTCATTTAAACTGAAGACCTGGGTTTATGTATTGATAATACTCGGTGGACCCTTGTTAACATGAACCTTTTAGCTTAAGAATTTCAAATGGTCTATTTATTTCCATCTCTCAGTAGGCATTCCACCTGACCATTGTTCTGGCTGTATTATTGACTTCGTAATTCCTAAACTAAGAGAAATAGAACACATTATAAATATTTTAGATACATCTAGTAAACCAGAACATGAGTCTTTTCTGAGTTTCCATTCAGAAATCTTTTCATCTGTGCGCACCACAAAAATTTTCATGTTGTCTTGCTACAGAGAAATACCTTACTTTTTCTCAGCTGTCAATAGTGTTGTGGAAATAGGGTATAGTTCTTCAATAGTGTAAAAAATAGTGTATTGTTCTTCGATACTTCTCATGCTGATACCTGGTCTTTTGAGGAATTTACAATAAGAACACGGTAAAGAACTTTGACCTGTTGGTTTTAGGAAGCAGGATTGAAATGGCTCTCTTTTTCCAGGCTACTTTGTGTGCTTCATTATGCATAACAAAACACATTAAATGTCAGAAAATCTTTGCTTTTCAAATGCTAAGCTTTGTCCTGTTGAATGGTATTTTAAATGAACCACACCTACATTTCTTCATAGCCTCTTTAAAATATTATGCATGGTTTGAAAAAACATTTATACCAATTAGTACTTCTGAAACTTGTATCAAAATAAATGAGAAAATGCCGTTTTAATTTTTGGGAACATACTTTAAAAAGATCCTGTTTAAAGCCTTGCATTCCTGAACTCAGGAATCCATGTCTGCATTCCTGGAGTCAGGCATGCTCAACAATGCTGCTTCACAACTTCATGACAAGTACGGGTTTGGTATTTGGTACTGGTTTAACTTAGTGTATTATCCTGTGCCCCTCCATGCAGTGTGAGTGCGTACATGGTCATTCCACACCTGAAGTAAGGAGTGGTGATTTCTAAGCCATAGAAAGCTCATCACTTGCAGCCACACTGGTTATAATCTTTCTCTTGATCTCCCAACTCCATGCCCTCCTGGCTGAGGAGGAGTTTGCTAAAACATGTGCTCAGCTGGAGCTTCTTGCCAAGCCTGAGCTTCTGCAAATTCTTCTCCATTTGTATATAATAATCCTTCCCAATCCCGTCCTCTATATTCAGACATCCAAAATAATATATTAAAGACACCTAAGCTGCTGTCAACTTTCATTGGAATGGACCTAAAAGTTCAGAAATAATTAGTGCAGGGAGAAAGAGGGATGGACAGGCAGCATTTTCACTCCAGAAATACGTCTTAGGCTACATTAAATTGAATTTCCCTGCATGTTTCGTCTTTCTGTTTTTAACTGACACGGGCACCTTTTAATGCTGGTGACAGAAAATTTTATTAACAACTGTTTGGAAACTGAACAGTTGCCCAGGAAATGGATCTGTACTGTGTCACCATGTATAGCAGTTACTCATTTTAGAACAGCAGCCTCCTAACCAAAGGACACACAACATAATGAAGGAAAATTACCCCAGTCACTGTTATTTCAGAAGCACTAGTAGATGAAATGAGCTTGCAGTTAATTCTTGCACCATTAACCTCTGATCCTAAAGAAGCTATATGGTCTTGAGCACATTAATGACATTAAGTAGGTACATGACATCTCTTTGCTGAGCACACTTTTGCCGAGCCTAAGGATGCCGCAACTAACAAGATATCCATTTGCTTTGCAAAACTGAAGGTGTTCCAAACTACTCTGCTGCAATTTGGGCATGGCTGCCAGCACAGGTGGGAGTGATGCCCCATGTGCTGGAGGGAAGACCTGGAAATCTCTGGGCCACAGCCTCCTGAGACCAAGGGATCCCTCAGAGCCCACACAAAACTCACCTTAACATCATCCAGCACAACAAGAGGAGGGAACATTGCTTGATGTCAGGTGGTCAGGATAAAGCATTTTTGGAAGGTTTGGGTAAAATACTAACGGGAATTTCTAATTTTCACATATAGATGCCTTTTGTTATAGAAGAATATCTAAGTTTTATTTAAAATCTGGGTAGAATTATCCATTGCAAACGTCCTATTCCAATTTATTTTTAAGTGAAAATTTTAAAAAATCCCAACAATCTTTGCCAACTTCATCATATGTTTCAATTGATTTTTCCTCTCGTTCTAACAGATGTTAGAAAATATTAATGAAAGGACACACAGGATATGGCATGAAAGCTGGGACAAAAGGGTACTGAAGTCTAATTTCCCTCCTTGTCCAGAGATACACTATTTGTTTTACTGTCCTTTGTTTCCACTGAAAACAAATGTTTAAAACAGTGAACAAAAAGAATTCCTTCATTTTCAAAAACCAAGGTTTTTTTCTAGTTTCGATTTATGTGTAAACATTAGTATTCTCCCTTGAATGTAATTCCTTCCAGCCATTTAAAATACGTGATGACTATTTGGTTAACTCCAAGAAATATCAAAGAGGACATGTCCTGCTTCTTGCAGCAAAGTGATGAGAAAATTTCTAGCAAATGACAGCTCTAGTTCCTGCATAATTAACACTTACAATAAACTGCGTCATAAGCACAGAGATTTAAATCTTCTTGCTTCAAAATTACCATTATATGTGAATGATACTGTCAGTAGTCCATATACACTTGGAGTAATAGTGAGGTGAAAGTGCATTTTCAAGTCAGTGCCAATCCTAAATTTAGGCTTTGTAAGAGTAATTTTTTTACAAAAGCCAAAGGGAAAAGAAATATTTACATAAAATTTATAAAAGAGTAAACAGATACTAGTGAAATATTCTGATAGGTTTTTCAATGCTCTGGATTTCAATGTACTAATTCAAGAGAAATTTAAAGAGTTAAGAAAAGAAAGACTAAAATAAAAGTTTATTTAAATTTCTGCTTAGAAGTAAAAATACCAGTTAGAAATGCTTGAAAGTACTAGATTTTTAAAGTGTAATTTAAATAGTTAACAATTGTATTTATTGCAGAGAATAGGCAAAACTTGTCTTTAAATTTATAGATTCCCTTAAGAATAGTTTTAAGTATATTCATGTAAATATATTCCTTTTTGGCTTGTAGTAAAAATAATGATAGCATTTGCACCCAAATATATAAAACCAGGAATGTTATTCACTTGACAAACTGCACTGTATTGCTATCTATTATTCTTGCAGAGAACATAAGGGCATATAGAGAGGGTCTGAAATGCAATCAGAAGAGGTATTGTAAAGCATATTTTTGACACCATCTAGCCCAGCCTACACTTAAATGAGAGATTGGTGCCTCTTATGAATTAAACATAATTCTTGATTTATGTTCTGTTACCCTTGTATCAAAACCCATAGTTCCAGAGCAATGTCACCATGAATTCATTTAATGATATTGATGGTACACCTAACACAGAGAATACAAAGTAACAAGCACTGCAGAGCATGGATTTATAAATCACTCCTACAGAGCATGAGGCAATAAATAACAAGCCATTAATTCACTCTAAATTATGCTAAAACATGAAAACTACTTGTGCAGCAAATTAAAAATACCTGCCATTTCTCGTAAAAATGTGAAACTTCTGACCAAGAAACTTTACCAAATCACAACATAAATACCAGACCTCAGATTAAGTGGGTTTGGATTAGACCTTCTTTCTTTAAAACAAGGCACAGATTACAAAAACAATATAGCAGTTAAGTCATCCTCAAGGCAGCCCAAGAAGCCAGTATATCAAACCACTTCCAGCACCTGTGCTTCATCCGTCTGCTTCTCAAGCTCCTGACTGCACAGGCAACTCTCCCAACAAGTACTAGTGCTGCTCCAGCTCTTCAGCTAAATGTGAAGACCCAGGTCCAGAGAGCTCTTGCACTGTGAGTTGTCAGCACCGTATCCCATGGGAAGCTCCCATGCCCTCTGTGTACACCAATACTCATAATATTCTTCATGAGGCTCTCTACCCACGCAATACCATCCTGTGCATGGATTTTGAAACAGCAGAATCTGGTCTAACAGAGACTAGGAAGCATTTTCCTTGAGAAAATTTAAATTGGAGGGCAATGAACGATTAATTTACACATCATCTGATGCTGAAGATTGTTAAGAGTTGTTATGGTTGTGAGTCTTTGGCAGAGAAACCAGATAATTTGTTTCTTATGGTCTACTTTGTAGCATTTGTAGAAATTATATTTCAAGTGTTGGCTTTTCTGCAATTACTCAGCAAGAGTTTTATATCTTTTTGTCTGTGTCTAAGAAATGGTAAAGCAACCTCCAATTATATTTAAAAGTTTTTGAATCTTTTAGAGACCCAATTTCATATGGTCTACAATTTGATTGGTAACAACTGTAGAGTTGTATTATGACCTCTTGTAATGAGCAATGTCATGAATGTAACAACCATAAAAGAAGTAGTTTGATTCCCTGGGAATCATCTCTCTTTCCTTGTTGGATCTGCTGAGGGCTGCAAGGGACATGATGAGAGAAAAGTAATTGTGCTAAAAAGAGTAAGAGTGTAAGCCTAAGAGATCTGGTTAATGGACCATGCACTGACCATGCTGACTGAAGCCCAAATATTGCTCTTTCAGGATACTTAGCCTGGCTAATCAAAAAATAGGGAAAAAAGCAGTCTGACAATTTGTATGCTACTGCACTTAGGGTGGCTGCTTTATTCTTCCATTAATCTATTAACACAAATGGCAAATTTTCCTATTAAAAATGACAGTAAGAAACCTGAATGCTGAGACTGATTGCAGCAGATGGACACTGTCCCCATTTCATATAGATGAAGATAAAACCTTTTCATGATCACTTTTTACCTTAGTTACCCAACAGTGCTTAAGTAAAAGAAATAAAATGCCTTGAATTATTACAACAGGATCTGTCAAGCCTTAGTTTGGGCTTCCCCAAACTGTTTTGGCTCCTCTGTCTCTGTTCCTCTCCCCAGTAAACCGTAACCTCCAGTACTGAGTCACCTCCTAACTTGACATTTTGATAGTGGAAATTTGAGGATTGCCACAGTACAGACGTGCCAATAAAACTAAAGAAAACAGCTCTGTATGAGTAACAAAGTTGTCGCTCAAGGGTTGCTACTTTTCCAAAATTTCTCTAGGCAAGGTGCTCACTTTCTGCACAAAGTCTTCCCAGGCCTGGCTTAACCTGCACCCCTTCAAGTTTTGCTGTCTCACCAAAAGCTCACTGCTCTTTCCTATTTCCCAGACTGTATTTTTGTGGCCCCACCCTTTTCTGTATTTCCCAAAATAATCTCAACAATATGCCAGTGAGAAACACAGTAAACAGTTCTTTGTAACTATCTCATCTGGAATTATATCTCCCATTTTAACTTCTCTTTTGAAAAGGAACCACTTAGTCTAACATTGTTTTAATGACATTTTTAGAGTATAAATGTAATTATACTCTGCATATATGAACCTCAATGCTAAAATTTAGCTTAATCTATCCATAACTCTGCATCAGTTGCTGGGAGACCAAAGATTATGCTACTCACTGTCTTTCTGTTGCTTTGTATTTCAACAGCCTTCAACATCCCTTTGCATACTAACAGCTGCATAGTACTTTTTCTCTTTAATTTGTTTCAGTGATTGTGGGAGCAGATTGAGGTCAGTATAATGCTCTCGAAATTCCTGGTGGCAAACCACTCGTTACGGACATTAAATCTGAGATGCCCATAGCCCAGACTTTTCTACATGAAAAAATACTGACTCTGACCCAGTTATCTAGCTTTGGCCCAGGTTATTCTATTTAAAAAAAATGTTCCAAAGAAACGCAGCAGCAGAAACGTATATATTGAAAACATTAGATACAGGAAAAGCATCAGGATCCCAGTCTGTAGACACCAGGCTCAACTGTAAAATTCATCAAAATGAAGTTCTAAAGTATAAATACAGACTTCCTATATGAACAATGACAGCCCAAGCCATTACTGGTTTTCTAGCTGCCATCTCAGCTATATTTCCTAATTCTCACAAAACCCTGAAATTAAGTACTGCCAGCAGCAAAAGTTACACTTCTCATGTTTTGCCTTAGTAATAACTAAGCAACTAGTAATAACTAGCAATAACAGCAATAACTCTGTAGCTGAAGACAGCTATTCTTAGTTTGATATTATTTTGCTAACATTACTGCTGATTTAACTTTGCCCATGCAGACTCTCTGAATCCACAACTTCACATCCATGCAGCAGGCAGTCAGCTTTCTGGGGGTGCATTGTCTGGATGTGCTGCCCAGCCCCGGCTTGAAGTGCTCTGGTCTTTGGCAAGTGCTCACTGACAGTGAGTCTGCAGGAATGCAGACATGAAAGGTATTATTACATTGCTATTTGTTATGCTAATTTTGTTAAGGGCCTGTTGGAATTTCATTATAAACCATATTTTCAAGGATCTCATAAATCAACCATGAAATGTATTCTGTGCTCACACTTTCACAGACTGAATAAGACCCAATGACATTATTTTGCCAATTTAAAACAAAAAAAAAAGAAAGAGGGTTTATTAAAATTCTATTTATTAATTTTTCAAATATAACTTGAAAGTTTAAAGATACTATTAAAGCACTGCTAAACAGGGCACTGCAAAGCTTCCAGCACTTGCAAACACTGAGCTTCACTTACTCTATAATTTTGTTACTGTCTGGAAATCTAATTAAACTCATGAAAACTTAATAAACTTGGCTAATATCCCTGTTTTGGCTGAGGTTTGTATCCCTCCCTTTCCCTCTGTCACTGGCTGTTCAGCGCTCCTGAACCTTCCAGCTTCACACAAAAAGCTCCATGCAGCTGAGAGCCCCAAGATGTGCTGCAGTCTTTGGAGATCCAGGGCACGCACAGCTCCAGGTCTGGCTCTCAGGTCAAAGGGACCATTAACTGCTCTGTCCTGGCTTTGGCACTCCCTGGGAGCTCCAGCTGGGAATTCGCACTCCAAGTCACATTCTCCAACAGAAAAGCCCTGCTGCCAGAAGTTAGACAAAAACCCAGCCTTGAAATCCAGCTTGACTACCTGTGAGATAGATAGGTGTCAAGAGCAATGAGTTGCTGATGCAAATTGATTACCTTTACCAAACTAAACTACTGCAACTAAACCACCTCTACTGACCACTGTAATAGCCATCCAATAGCCATCTATATCACACTGTACGACATCAGTCAACCTCAGAAGTACTTGCTTATGATTTTTTTAATTTATTTTTTATTTCTTCTCCTAGTCCGTAGGGCTTGTAGCCAAAAGTATTTCAGAGCTCTGAACATAGTCACAACCAGCAAATCTAGCTACTAGTTCCCTGGTGGGTTACAAATCAACAACAGAAATATCTTTACAAATCCAAAAACCATTCCTGACATATCCTAAATACTAGCAAGAGTGAGATCTTTTTTGTTATTTTTATTTCATTCAGCAAACACATAATAAAAATTTGTAACTGTAGAGTGTCCTCCTGTGAGATGCTTTGTTTTTGTATCACAGCAAAGCATTAAAAGATCAACCCTTAAAAGCTTAACAACAAAAAAGACCAAGTGCAATCTACATACACTGAAACTAATTACTTTTATGACAATCTACTTATCCACCACATCAGTCTGGCAACCTAATACATGAACTCCCAGAGCCTTAGTGTCTACAGATTGTGCCATATGGCATTGTAAAGTTAGATTTAGATGTGATTTCAGTACCACAATAGTTATGCCTTTAAAGGCACAAATAAATATGCTAATTGATACTATGCTAATATGAAGAATTCAATCGAGGACTGAAATTTAACATTAAATAATTTGCACTTTTCTGAAGTGTGACTCATGGAGACCACAGTGCTCTGCCAGGATTATGAAATTTTTCACTATTGATGGGTATGTTGCTGCCACAGGAGAGCTAAGAATGAACCTTGTAAGAAGGAGAAAACACTGACATGGATGTTTCTGTGCATTATTGGAGAGGGGTTAGAAAAAAAAAGAGGACTGTTATGTTAGAGAAAATGCCAGCAAGGAGAAATATTTGTGAGACCACATTTCAAATTCCCCAATATAAGACACTGAAATCCTCGGCTAGAAATCACAGGCTAGATGAAATGTAATGTATCCTTGATGTACTTCAGAACAAAGACAGTGTCATCATGGATTCCAGATCTATTTGCTCTCCCCTCATAAGAAATAAAGCCAACATTCCTCATCCATCAGCATGGACAATGGCTCACAATGAAAAATTAGTGGTTTCTAGTCAAGGGATACCTCATGTGGCTTTGAAAGAGACATGAGGATTGGAACACCATGTCCTCCCCTTCCCATGTAATCCAAGATGCAGATCTCTTCTGGTGGAAGAGTCAGGAGCCACCCCAGTGCAGTTGTTGCCTCCAGTCCGGTTGGGCAGAGACCTCCAAGCAGTTACAGTCACAGCCAAGTTAAGTGGGAGAGAGATGTAAACTACAGAGACAACATCAGCTGACAGTGCAAGGAGCAACTCAGACACAGAGTTGTCTTTCCATCCTTTTACTTGCCTGACTCTGGGACTCTTGAAGCTGAGAACAATCAGAAAAAAGTTCCTTAACAAGTTAAAGGCTCCACAGAATAAGAAACCCAGTGCTCAAAGCCACTGAGAGACACACCATTCTTAAGTAATGACATTTCATCATGTTAAGTAACAGCAGAGCTCCAGCCTTTTGGAACCTTTTTTGAAACAGAAAAGGCAACAATTTGCACATAAATATTTAGAATGATGACCTAATTTAACATACTGTTTAAAACACGAAATTCTGGCTAAGAATGCTGGCGACCCACAAAAGAGTGCCAGCTCCAAGAGAAAAGGAACAGTAACTCCAAAGCTGGACACTTCACCCGAAGGAAAGGTCAGTGCACTCTGGCAAGCAGGAAAATATACGAACAGATTTCATGGCTTCTGGCAAGGTAAAGTGTCACAGCTGAAATGTCTGTCCTTGCAGAAATCACGGCTGAAATTTTACATGACTTTCAGCATGCTTCAAGTGCCGCAAGGGGATCTGGTGGTATGTAGGGCACATGAGCTGGGAGGGCAGCCGAGGAAGCCCAGCTCTAGATGCACATGGGTGCCTCACTGAAAGTTTCCCAGGCACAGGGATTCAGGCACATGTAGTTTTCACAGTTGATGAAGGGAGAGGGTCTCTCCCAAAATCTCAGAAGGGACACCAGTGACTGACCAGCTATGCTCCCACATGTCTATGTGTCCTGAATCCAGGACCAAGCAAAGTGGCCTCAGCCACTTCACTAAGCCATGTGTATTCATGACCCTTTTCTCCAGCTTTTCAGTAATAAACCAAAAGGCAAAGCATTGAGCCTGGAAACAGCTGATATTGACTCAGTTCCCAACTTGGTCCAAGGTTGGTCCAAGGATCCTCACAGAACAGGGCTTTTCCAGTTTACTTATGAGCTAAAACCTCCCATTAAACCCTGGCACCATGCAGCTTCTTACAGCCAGAGAAAAGAATCAGAAAAAAACCCCAAATAACAACAATGAAAACAGAGGACAGACAAGGAATCTAACATTTAATCCTTAATCCTTCCATGGGGCCAGAGGCCACGTGTCTGTGTCCCACCATGTCATACACAGCAGAAAGCTGAACTCTGTCTCCTCCTAACCCAGAATGGCTCCAGGCAAAGCCACCTACAATATTTCAGCTTTCTCCATCCACTTCCTAAAGCTTATATTGTGAGGCTTAATGAGCATACCTACAGCCCAGATAAAACAGGTGCCACCACTTCCAAACCCAAATTCAGCCCTGCAGATGCAGGTCAGGTATATCTGAGCCACAGTCACCAGCACATCATGCTGTGACAGGGTTTACAAACTTAGCCTATTTAGCAGCAGAGACCAAGTTTGGAGCAGGTATTCCCCAGGCAGCTGAAATGGTGTTGGAAACCACGAAGAAGAGACACATGTGATGACGCCTACCTGACAAGCTCCTGCTGGGGCTGGAAGCTGCAGGAGTAGCTAATTATTTTCATTTGCTATGCTATGAAATCTCCGTATTACCTTCCCCCAGACCAGGTAAGTATTGACCATTTAACATTCTTTTCAGACTTGGTTATGCTTCACTAAAGACAGTTACTATAAAATTAGCGAACTGATAATCCCTAATGTTTGTTGATGAAGGATGAGCATTGCTTTCACTCTACTGTTTTGAGAGAATAAACCTTTCTAATAATTGTACAAAATACAAGAGGCAGATATGGCCCTCTGTTTTAAATACACTTCAAATAGTTTTTGGTTTATTTGGTTTGTTGTTGTTTTGCTTTATTTTTAAAGTTCAGTATCTTCTAGAGGTGTAATTTTCCCCCCCTTTTAATTTTGGCAATTTGCCAAATTCTAAGGAAGTTTCCCAGTACTTCATATGCTGTCACAGCATCTTCAAGCTATCTTTACAGTTCTTCCATCTCATTTGGTGTAAAGAAAAACTTTCAGCTCATCATTGCAGCAGCTGCTAATGAAGATCTCTAGCCTTTCTTCTAATTGATGAAGAGAGAATGACAAATGTTTTAAGTATCCATTAAACTGTGCTAAATCAATCGTGATTTACACAGAATTTCTATAGGAGCATACAGCACATCCACTTTAATATCAAGTGAGTTAATTGTGATCAATGACACTACAGCAGAAGGCAAATGAATTCTTAATGACAAGAAACTTCGCATGTTAAAAAAAGAGAAGCTAACAAGAAACCTCTTTGCTGCATTTTCCACACTACATCATTAGTAACTACTATACTGAAAAACTTAAAAGGAAAACATGAGCATTTTAAAGACTTCTACAGATTGATCAATTTTACAAAACATCATAGGAAAAGGAAAAAAATGGTAAGCTTTTTTATCATTCTTTTTTTACGTATATATATTTTGGAAATGTATTTTAACAGGAGTTAGATTAATTAAAAAGTTATCATCACAGAATTCAGGGTTATTTTTTTAGCCACTGAATACAAGACTGGGGTCTCTATGGGTGTCCTTGTCTCACTTTTACAACCTCTTTTGTTTGACTTGTAGGTTTTAATGTGCATCATAACACCTCTCATCCAGCAGTAAGAAATTCTCTGGGGAACACTTGCAGAAAATAGGACATTGAGTCCATAATTAAAGTAATCTCTTCCCAGGCAGATGCTTCAGTTGGCTCTGTTATCACATATTACAAAAGGCATCTTGAGGCCTATAAAATGTGTGGCAAATGGCTTTGGAGACGAGAAACAGCAATTTTTCATCTCATTTTGATCCATAGACATGTAAGTACTGTATTGCCACTTTTTGGTACGAAGCCAAATAACTATTGTGGTTGTTGAAATAAGCTTGGCAGTAACCAAAATTAAAGAGTACTCCAGCTTTTATCATCAGTCAGGAAAGCCTTTTTCTAGCCATCTTTGCACTTAGCAAATAAGCATGCCATCTCAAATATGCGAGTTAATGCCTACATCTGGATTTAGAAGAAAGGCTTTATGCAGCTTAACTCACCATACATATTCTCTCTCTCTATTTGCGTGTTAAAACCATCGTTCAAATTACGGCCCTGAGATCTTCACTACTTTGCCAAACTGTCTGTGATATTGATTGGGAGTGTTTCTACTGTTTATTTTTTGTATTTTAGGATGTTTAGGACATTGCTCTTTGAATGTGTAAGTAGGTTCTGCAAAGTAATTTGTTCATATCAGTTATAATGCTTTGCATAAACACTAATGGTGATAGGAGCTGGCTGAATTTGTGGAGCATGTTTTTAGTTCCTGACTGCAGCAATGTGTTCAATGTGGGCAAAATTCAACCTCAGACTACTGAAGTACTGAAAGTAAAGACAGGAAATTATTTTCTTCCATTAATCATTTCTTCAAAATTGTTATTTTAAACTCTTCGCTATTTGGGTGGGAAATCACAGAGATTGCTGCAGAGCTTCTTATTCTTTAAGACTTTTAAAATGCATTTTTCACAGAAAATGGCTCAAGTGAATGTGCATTACTACTTGAGTTAAACAGCTTATGTTGATCTAAGAGGGATATTCAGAAGGCTATAACAGAAAATTTATTTTGTGTACATTTCTAGTAAGAACTGAAAAGATTCAAGCCACTCCAAAACAATAAGGAAAACAATGCCATCAACCCGAAAACATAATGTTATAGTGCCATCGTACCTGTAAAATATGTAGTGAAAACAGCCATTAATCAGCAACAGCAGCCACAAAATGGTATGTGAAATACTTCAATAATATGCTTTTAAATAAAAATGTATTATTATTTGAATTAGTGTAGCCTCTTCAAGTCTTCTTCTAGGTGCTAACTGCTGTACAAGAGAGTTCATTCTGTCAGCTAATTTGAGGTCATGGTCATTCTGAATACTCAAATTCAAATCTTCCCAGCAGGATGGCAGCGAAAGCTGATCAAATGTTTTCCGTATCTTCAAGTTGAGGCTCTCTTTCTTTTTTGTTTTTAGGTTTTTGTTTTTAAACTTTTACTAGAACTCACCATGAGGAGACTATGGTTATACAGACAAAGGGAGAAGTTTTTTCTTGCTGAAAATACTGCATGTCTACATAATACTTTGTAGATCACTCTATTAAAGTTCATCCAAACAAACAAGGTGAGAAAAATAAGTTAATTTGTGCGAACTGAGAATATGGTCAGAACATCCTTATATGTCCTTGCCTGTGTACACAAACAAAGCAGAATTCAAACAAATAATCTGAAGGCATGAATTTTAAAAAATACGGAAAGTGTTGTCTGTGCCTTTGATGACAGCAGGAACATGCATGATTGCTCTGCTGGAGCAAGGCCAGTGCTCAGCACTCTGAAGGATCGAGCTCTTCACCAAGGCATTTAGCAAGAAGTTAAGGACTTCCCAAAAAGAAGACAATGCACTTAAGTCCAGCTCATTTATGCACTGGACATATTATCTACTTAGGAGATGGCATTGAAATGATCAGTGCATCAGGAGACACTCCAGAGTTACCAGGGACTTCCATGCAGACATGGTATTTAGTTTTACAGGCTTGTCTGCAGTACTGAAATTTATCTTCCTATAACTTCTCTTACAATTGTCCTCTGCCTTTGCCTGCACTCGTGTTTTATGCACTATATATCTATCTGTAGAGAATGGTTCCATGCATGTTTAGTGCTCACTCTTTCTATAGCTAACATTCCAAAACAACTCCCTGAAACTGGTTCGTGGCTATTTCATTAAGCATATTTCTTCTAGGATGTCATTTTGAAAGTTCTGTTATTGATCAATTATTACTTGAAAAAAGATGTTTCATTCAACTGCTCTGATGCAGAGGAAAACCTGTTAGTGGAGACAAAGTGTTGGGAGTGTGTGTAATACATTCTGTACTCCAGTCATGTTTTCAAAATTAAGCCATTTTGAGAAAAGGGGAAGATAAAGCAATGCTTTGAATGAAACAAAGGTTTATGCTCTTGATGAACTAAAAATACATTCCGAAAAATCACCCTGAGGTTAAATTTCGGAGATATTTTTATCAAAATTCAAGCGAGAATTTGAAACACATTTACTGGTAACTGATTCACAGATTGTGAATTGATGGTCTCGTGCACAAAAATAATGAGAATGTTGTGCAGAAAGGGAAGAAAGTAAAATCTAATCTCTGCTTCTAGAACTGCTAAATTAACATTTGTAAGAAGGGAAGTAATTCTCACCATGACCTTTTTATTATTTAGATAATACCAGTAGAAATTTACTTAATTTCATTTTATTTCACGCAGGAGGTGCCAGAGTCCTATAGGAAGCCACAAGAAAAAATTAATAGAGAAGCCAAAGGCTATACTGAGCTTCCTTCTGCTATCATACACTACAAGTACGTGATATAATAAATTTGCATCACACAAAGAAAAGAAACCATCCTAATATCATATAATATTGCAGTTTCTACTCTAGCATTACACAGTATTGACAGAACTAGCATTTTATGCTTCTTGCTCATCTTTGGAATTAAGTTTAACTAACACCAATAGAATTTTCGTGTGCTTTTACTTTAAATACATGCTCACATAACATTTTTTTCTGGCTTTGTTGGTTCTGCTTTTCTTATACCTACTACACACCGTGGAGTCTAAAATCACAAATGGCCAGCTACCTACAAACTTGGAGAAAAGGTTAAAAACTGAGCAGTCCTCTCATTAAAGTGGGCTTTTAGTAGGAGTATCAGTCATCTGAGAGAATATTATACAACAGATTTCACCTCCAATGAAAAAGGAAAAAAATTGCAAGATTTTATGAACTTTACAAAGTTGCCACTTTTATTTATACCCTTCAACAGATTTCAACTGTTGAGTAGCCCACTCACTGGAAATTCTTGACACAGACAAATTACTTACTGTTGAGGGTGGTGGGGATGAAAAATTCATTTTCATGAGTTGGTAGGGGATGCTTACGTTTAGGCAGCTGAGTCTGTCTGGGTGGCATTCCAAGTCACATTTAAAAAAATCTTAAAATATGTGCCTATATAAAGGTCTACAAACAAGCTATGTAGCTAGTGATCCATTCTGGTCAGTGGAGATCTAGGTCTTAATTCTGCTGCCTAGAAGTGTTAAAATAATTTGAAATATCATAAGGAAGCTAGTAGAGCTATAGAGACCTTCTAGCCCTGCAGGTACCTCTCCCTAGATGTAGAACTGAATGTCAGACCCTGGATGTCTATGGAACCAGACTGCACATCCATCAGCCCTCAGGGGACTTACAGACACAGCTCACATAAATGCCTACCTACATATCCTATATCCAGTTGAAAATAACCGAAAACCCCTTCTAAGGAGTGGAAAGTTAGGCGCAACCAGCTTTCATCCTCTCTCATGGTTTTGTTGCTTTGCTCTGAACACTTTTGAATACTCACCATCACAGTACCGTTTGTGTTACCATCTTCTGTTAAAAAATTTTCTGTAAACACCCACAATTTCTCACTGGTCGCCTCTGTTTGCTTTACACAAAATAGACAAAACTAAAACAAAAGTAACAGACAAGTTAAATCTAATTCTTCATAGTCAGAAGGGTCATTGCTGCTTGGGGTCGTAGTTAGAGGAGCCACAATGATTCCCTGCACAGTGTTTGCATTTCAGTGGAAATTAACAAACACAGAAGATGAAGGAGGTAATCTGGGCACCACATCAAAATGGGACATGAGAGCAGAGCCAAGATAGGAATCAAATATTGGCTCGTGATTTTCAGAATATTACACATAATGTTGACTGACGGCACAACAATGCCTCTACCCAGGGAAGTGGAAAACCAAGCAAAGGAGTAATTTTTCTTCATAGTTCCACTAGACTGACGCACCAGCAAGGAACAATTACTGATGATTTTTTTTTTCTACATGGCATAAGTTATAAGCAATATGGAAAAATAAAAATGACTGCAACACTGGGCTAATGTTGGAACTACGCTGACTGTAAACAGTGACTATCTCTTATTTGGCGCTGCCTGTACAATCCCTGATTCAGAGTCCACACCAATATCACAGAGTGCTATGAAATATCCTGCTTCACCCTTTTGTTGCAGTAAAGAGTAGAAAGAGGAATGCAGCATTTATCTGAAGCAGGGAGCAGCTTCTTTACAAAACCCCAAAGTCAAGGCTGTCTGTACATGAAGGTTTCCATACGTGTTATGGCACACTCCTCAACTGAATGCACAGATTTCAAATCATGGCAGCAACTAGGATGCTGTGAACAACAATGTATTTCAGTGCACAGTTCTGTGTCATCATACGAATATGAGGGAGAAAACTTACATAACCGTATAATTAAGAGTTGATTATATATAAATGCAAGGGACCTAAGGGACCTCACTTCTGATAGATGCTATTTTTTGTTTACTTTTATGTTATTATTTGTGTGTATTATCATTGTGTACAAACATAATTGTGTACTTAATCTTGAAGCTTACCCTTTGTATTTCTTTCAAACAGTTGAAAAAAACACAGTAAACGGTGTCTTAAATGCCAGTTTAGCTAAGTGGTTTACCAGGGGAATGTGTTTCCTTCAGACAAGAGACCTTTCCCACCCTGGCTAGAGGACTAACATAGCAAAGCATATAATCTTCTTGGATGTTTATTCAATAGTTCCATAATTATTATCATAGGTTTTCTATAAATGCTTTAAATAGGTTACCAAGTCTCTCAATCACAGTCTTTATGTTCTGTAGTGTTTGTACAGCACGATATTTTGAGTTCATGTATTAACACCATTGCCAGTTCCTGAAACAGGCTTAAACACATGGGCATGAGAAGACTGGCTCTGGAACAGGGTACTTCAATCTTCCCAGAAAGGAGTTGTAACTTGAGGTGATTATGGGAAGAGGCATACTCTCCATGGAAAACACATCTTCTTTCTTTAAAATTTCTTCCAACAGTTCAGCTGTCTGCCTTAGCATTCAGTCCCAGACTTTTTCCAGGAGCTGTGCTGAGAATCAGTTGCTCCTGCCTCAACAGAAGCAATGTACCAGTGCCCTGCCTCAGCCACCACAGCTCTCTTACCTCTGTCTGCGTATGGGGACACCACCACAGCTATTCCCATTCCTACTGAGCCGTTTGCACCATAAGCTGTGCTAATTAAGTGTCACATAATATGTGATTGGGCCTTTTAGTACTTACTAATTTATTAGACACTGCCTACAGACTCAGGCAGACAGCTTTACAGAAGACCAGTCTTCTGCTACTAGAAGTTATAGTGAATAGATAGACACAATCATAATTATTAGACACCCGTTCAATAACTAACATAAAATGGTTACATAAGAAAAGTACTTATTTTTCCAGGTACATTCTACAGCCTACAATTCTATTTAATACAATAGGTGGAACTTTTGCAATAAACCCCGCTGGTGGTCAAAACACAATATGCTTTTGCTATTTAGGTCAGCTTTACCACTTTTGTAAACTAGTAAGTTAAGCCATCTATAAAACAACAGGCTTAACAACCTAAGATGCAGCCCAGCATGCTACCCTGCTTAACAGCCATTATTATCCCTGCTGTCAGGCTGAGCTTTAACTAGGTTAGTGTGAGCTTAGAGCAGAAATTATAAACTGCGAAACCTAGCTGAAGGATTATGAAGATAATATTTTACAAATTTGTACACAATCAGAGAAATTACTTGTTAGCGTAAAGGAGGACCTACTATTTTGTAGTGGTAGAGAGCATTTGCAGATCCTGGCAATTTGCTTGGAAGGCTCTGGTGCTCAATACCTATTTAACATAGTCCTAAGTTATTGCTAAGAAAACTTCTGCAATAAACGATGCACTTTAGCTTTTATTTCTTCAACTCAGCTGGAGGTATCTATGGTGAAAACACACTAAAGAATTACACCAAGATGTACTACAGGAACAGCAGCTTTCAGTGTTTCTCTTAGAAGTGTATTTCATAAAAAGGTACTTTTAATATTTATTTAGTAGCCATAATAAGGTACTTTGAGGAAAAAACCCCAACAGAGTGAAAACACGTTTGCACACAACTAGTGTAAAAAAGTGGCTATTGCCTCACTTTGCACAGAAACAGGTTGGCTCCAGCCACCCCATGGAGCACAGGGCTCCACATCATCCCTTTTCCTGGTGAAACTGGGGAGAAATCTTGTTGAGTGAAACACTGAGCCAAGGAAAGATGCAAAGCTCCATCAGGTAACATTGCATTTAGAGCTGGCAATGACACAGAGCTGTGTGCAATGGAAATAACTGGACTACGTCAGACTGCAGAGATGAGGAATATTCCAGTGGGGTGGGGAAGAAACTGAGTGCTGTGCTGGCAAGCTGGTGTATGAGGTGTGAATCCCAGATTGCTGTGCCCCTGCGTCTCACATTCACAAAAATAAGCCCATCTTCCTTGCAGAACCGTGCCCCACATTCCTCCCCACACCATTCCTACATCCCCTCATCCCAGAAGATCAAAGTTTTCCTCGTCCTCACTTCCTGGAACACAGCAATACCTTGTATGTCCCTCGTTGGCTGTTTTAGTAACCTAAATGTGGCCAGGAGCCATCCTCCTTTGCCGTGACTGGGAAATGCAGGGTGAACTGGGAACTGGGGACTGACACATTTATGGCAGGAATATTTCTGGCAGTTTATAAACAAATTATGTTGTAGCAGGCAGGATTGTTTCTGGGAATGTCTAGATTTACTGGTATTAATGGTCTGCCTGGCTACTGATTTTATGAAACTTAGTATCTTGATATTTCAACCCCTTTGTCATGCTTGTTTGGTTACCAATGGATACAAGAGCTACAAGGAAGAATAGGCTGACAGCATCATTGCATGAATCTTGTGTCTTAGGGCTTCTGTCTTTTCCAGGACTGAGCTCTAGAAGAGCACACCAAAAAGCATAGATGAAGAGAAAGAGAATTTTGCCCATGATGTCTACAGGGTCATGACTTCTCCATGTCACATCCACAGAATTCCACCATTCCAGTGGAAGCCAGAACAGTCAATAGTGTGTGCAGTTAATAAAAGCTATCTGTGCATTGGCCTGTGAAAGATTTGCCTGGTGACCTTTGTCCAGTTCCTCCTGAGAATTGTCCAGGGAGAGGTATCAACACTCAAAAATCGCATGTCAAAGCTAATGTTAATTAATAACCTTATTATCCATCCCCAGAGGGGTCAAAGACTAATGAGCTGATCTGAATCACAGACATATTGGCAACAAACAATATAGGAAGTATTACCTATACTGCACTGTTGTCAGAGTCTATGAATTTGGGTGTCTTTTGTAAATACTTTCAATTTATACTAAGTTAAATAAAAATTAATTCAATTCATATGTTAAATGTAATCCATACTAAATTTAAACTTTATGTTAAATTTAAAGTGTTAAAAAATCTTGTTTATTATTTGCTATAGAGGCAGAAAGCGAGACAAACAAGATAGAGTCCTCTGGAACTCTTGAATTCAGGGAACTGGGTAAGGTAGGCAGACTAACACTGCACCACAAAAATAGCTTTGTTTACTGTGACTCGTTATTTAGTAAGCAGGAGAAACACCAGCTGAGGCAAGAAAGTGTGGGCAGCTGAAGAAAAATTGAGGAGGAGGATTAGAGGTAAAACATATTTCTCCTCTTTTTGTTTCCTTCAACTGAGAAATGAAAATCAGCATTCATAGTAGTATTTGTATTTCTGTGGAGCTATTTGTCAGCTCTTCTTCAGCAATGACAAACATGAACAAAAAACCCACTACAAAACCATGGAAAAAATTAGCCACAGGAAAATGAATGACTGGTTAGAAACTGACCTCAAAACTCACAATGGAGGGTCACATCTCAAAAACAAATACATTCACAATCACTGTGCAAGTTAGGACCAAAAATTCAACAATTATTTCTCGAATACCAGGAAAACCAAAAAATTCAAGAAAGAAAGGGAGTAAGCAAGAGTACACCAAGAAGATGCACAGGCAGCTCAAAGAACAAATTTTAGCTGCTTCAACTTGATTGACAAAGAAGACTATGTTTAGAAAGGAATTAAAGGATGCGTAAACCCCATAGTTGACAGATTTCCTCAAGATATATACAACAAGTACTCAGAAGAAGGTTTGTTTTGACAAGAGGACAGCCACAGAAACACAGAAAAGGTCTCTGAAATGTTGCAATTATTCACTTATTGAATTAGGGAGCAGTCTGCCTTTTTTTTCTTTGAAAATGTCAAACTTGAAACATTTTCTACTTTTGACTGCATTCTCCATGTATTTTCTCTTTCAAATCTGGTCTACAAAAATTCTGGGAAAAATAATTGGAAATTACTTGAAGGTAAAATATAGTAATATATATGTTAATAATTCAAATTAAGCTATTTTGTTGGAACTTTATTTGGTACTAAATCATCAAATGGTAACTTAATGTCTTTAAAACAAATTACCAAAAAAACCCTCTTGGTTACCCTTGATTCAGCAGAAGTTGAGAGTGTCTATAATTAGGAACAGTAAATACTTGAGTATGGCTACCCTCAAATACCTGCATTTTATATTGGTGCTTACAATCTGAATATTATATTTGTGTGATGTTCTAACTCATATTAAATGCAGTAGTTAAAAGACTGGGTCAGTGCAAATGAGCTATCTTAAAGGATCAATGATATGATTAATTACTAAGAAGAATCTATTTCTGTTTAAACGCTGAACTTCCTACATACTTTGAATATAAGAAGTCCTAATATGCACAGAAACTCTTCAGCCAGTAAGAACTCAATATCCTTACTTCAAATTAAAGTCGACACTTGGCAGTGTACTCTGACTGACTCTTTTATCCAGACAGTGTGAGCAGGTTAGATCGTTTCATGATCACCAGAGAGATTATCTGCTCATGGCTTTCCGTGTATACGTACATGAAGTTGACACAGCCCGTCCCTGCAGGTGGAGCAATCCAAACAAAACTGAGGTTTGTGGTTGGGAGATGGCTCACATGGGACGCAACCACGCTGCACATGAACTGGTTTCCAAACTGGTGGTCAGACATAATTCCTGGGAGAAAGACACAGAGGAAGAAAACAGTGACACGTGTTAATGGCTCATTGCAAGGTGCTAACAGACTGAGAAATGCATCTGCCATGTGTTTCATCATGGCAACACAGAATGAAAAAACCCCAGGGGTGTGCCATCAAGTAATTAGAATTAATGCCAAAGAAAATACTGGAGCTGGCCTTTGCTTGAGCCAAGGCTGACTTTGCATTTACTGCAAGGGTCCATGTATTTACTGCTATTGGTCTTCATGAGGCCAATACCAGAGGAACTATTTGCATTTTGAAGGAAGGCGCTGGGTCACAGCTACTGTAAATCAGTTATTCCATTACCTTATTTAAACCCATTACAGATCTAAAACAAAATAACACTGGAAGCAAAAATAAGTTATATTTTAATAAGAAAAATGAAGCTCTTAGAGAAAGGTATTATCTCTCAGTAGCCATGTATTTGGAAAAGAGAGATGAGCTCTGGATTCATGAACTCTTCTGATCTGAAACAAAAGCAGCAACCTTCCACAGTTTTACCAGTACACATTCCTTTGATTTTTTTAAAATTTCTTTTTCATACATGCCTCTAATACATGAATGAATGTAAATGTCATCTATTAATCCCTCCCTCTGGAATTCACTGCAGTTCATCATTAGACAAAAGAACTGTATTTTTAACATAAAACAATGTCTGACAGCAATCTTTTTCCCCTTGGAGACCTTTTGTAGTTTCCTACAAAGTAGTGTAAACTTGGTTGTTTGTTTGACACCCTTTGGCTTAAAGGAAGGCAATCTTAACAGAATGGATCACTACACCTTTACTCCTAGTACATGAAAGAGTAAATGATGAAACTATTCTTTTAAATGCAGTTATTAGAAGAGAATGCCTTGTTCCAAGTTACTTCAAATATTGAACCTTCATTTCAGAAAACAGTGACATGGGTTGAAACATTGCTAACAGGATCAAAAGGAAAAGGGAATGGGAGCAGGCACCACTGCGCTCAAGAAGGTCACTGTCAGCTGTTTGGTGATTGCATCTCATAGTTTATAGTGGCTGGTATTTCTCAAATTTGCTTGTTGCAATTCAAACAACAACAGAGAAATAAAACCCATCACTGACTCTCAGAGTCCTTTATTACTGGGGTTTTGGTAACTCTCCTGTAATGTGAATGCGGCAATTTCTTGTAAGCCCCCACAGATCCAGAGGTGGAAGGAGTTTGCAAGTGAGAGATTTACATCAAGGAGAGGGATGAATCCTTCCTAGTGCAAGCACACTGCTCCACCTGGTGTCCCCAGGGACTGGAGGCCAGCAGCACCCTGCAGGGGGTGCGGGCTGTCTCACAAGCAAACCATTTCACATTTTATAGACCAAAAGCAATGTCTGAAATCCCAGTCAGGTACCGGTGAGGATGACAGACTATTGCTCAAGGTTATGGATGTTATTTATCCTCAGGGCTATGAAATTCTAAACCAGCTTAAATTTTTGCAGGGGAAAAATGAGCCACAGTGAATTTAAGTGATCCATCCCAGGAGTGACAGGAGGAAGCAGGTGATGGTAGTGATGCCTGTACTTTTTACAAACAACCACAACCTCCTCATTCAGGGTTTTTCCCACTGAGAATACATGTGAGATTTTCTGTCATTCACACAGTCACAGCTCAAATCCCCAAATGATGCTGAAACTCATTGTGTCACGATAGTCCCAGAGAAGGCTCAAGTTCCCCTGAGTGGAGCCTCTTTTCTGGAGATCAGTAGTAGGAAAATTCAAAGAGATGGTATTTTACTGAATCTTCTTTATTGCAAGAGACTGGGTACAGATGAGGTTTGGACATCTCTTGCCATGCTGTATTGCTTTATTTGCCTTTCTTGCCTAATTGAGAGGGGTGGCATTAACATCCTTAAGGAATCCCACTTGACTGGTGCCCCGGCTCACTGCCCTGCTCTCACTGCTGAAACCCTGCAGCAGTGCTCTGCTGGGACAGATGTGTCCAAAAATATGCCCAGAGAGGTTCCTCACAGAGCAAATGTTATTTAGACAATGGCTTTGCTTTGCCCAGGGTGAAAGGTTGTAACTCTGATTCTTTCCCAGAGCTGTGGACCTTGTCCCTCCCTCTGAAGTTTGTGCTAAAGCCAGTGACTTCAGCGCTGTGGGCTGGGGTCTTGGGACGGCTGCAGAGCACCAGCTCTCATCTGTCATCGTCCCTGGCTGTACAATGGGAAACAGCAAGCCACAGACTATCAGGTTAATTAAATAACAGATGCTGTCAGGGGAGAAGCAGGAACAGCCCTTCAGTTTGAAGAAATTCCCTCTCCAGAGCCAGCCAAATACAGGGGAGGACAAAGGCTGCCCTAACACATCCCCCAGCCAGGGGACAGGCAGACCAGCTTGTGAAATGTGACTGCTTCCCTCCCTGGCAGCAACTTGTGAGTTAATGAATTCCCTAGGTTTCAGGCAGTATACTGCAAAAATGTGTTTAATACATCAAACACATACAACATCTGTGGAGAATTTCTTTTTCCTTTGATTTAGTTTTAAAAAAGAACAATTTTGCAGTGATTAGAATAAATTCTAAACAATGAAAAAAACCAACTCATTCAAATTTTTTTCAGAAAAAAAGTCAATGAATAGTACAGCAATCATTCAAAATCCCAATTTTAGAATTTTATCACCATGTTATCTTTATATTTTATTAATAATTGATTGTCATAATTTTCACAATAAAAACAACCCTCCTCATCTGCTGGACCTTTACTGAGTACATCAACTCCACTTAGGAGTTCAGAGCCTTCAGAACATTTAACAACAATTAAATACTGAAACTTCAGTGAGTGACAGCAATATCAAAAACTAAAAATGCCAAGGTTTCCTACTGAAAAGGCAAACATAAAAATGATGAAAACGCAAAAAAAAATGAAAATTCAATTCATACTAAGAACTCGCTAAAAGGGCAAAGAATGTTATTTCACCCTTTTGCTTCCAGTCTTTTTGAAGTCCCTTGCTATGGAAGGCAACTCCTCTCTTCTCCTCCAGCCCCTCTCCAAACTGGTAAGCTGCTTCTCAGACAGCATGTTTGCCCCATAGCAAATCAAAGGACAAAGGTGAAACAACATTCTGCTGCAAAAAAATTAAATGACTACGAAACAAGCCTGATTATACAGCAGCTCTCAGAAGAAAACTGTATCCTATATGTACCTTGATAGTTTCAGAGTGGCTCAGGTGAATATTGTCTGTAGGTATCTCCCTCACACCCTGGTGACCAATGCAACTATATACATTCAAGTCTAGTGTTTACGGAACTAATCTTAAGGTAAAATTTTAAGATCTTCCTGTATAAAACTCTATAAACACTTTAGCAAAAAATCAGGTGTTTCCACGTGACTTAATGAATACTGAAATGTTCAAAGTTTTGTGAGAGCTACCCATCTAAAATGTGATGCATGCAAAGAAACTGTTAGAATCTCTCTGAGTTCCTTTTGCCTTGGTTTTTACAGTGTGCACTCATCATAATGACATTTCAGACATCTGCACTTTCTAGATTCTCCATCCCCTAAAATTTCTGAGGCTTTAGGAGTCTCAGTATAATCGTTATAACCATTATAACTATTCAAATCTCAGACATGCTTTGTACCTGCCAACAGCACTGCTAGGAGAGGAACTAGACATTCTCAGTCCTTCTCAAGAGAGAATTCAGCAGCTGTTTTTATTGTGTAAACTTTAAAAAAATGTGCCTAGCTCTATTCAATACACTATCTATAGTCACTGAATCAAAGAACTTCTATGTGAAGAGGCAGATTTCAAGGGGTAAAATAAATACAAGAAATGTAGGGATAGAGAAAAATATTGAAAGAAAAATCTTAAGTAAAGTCAGATGACAAATACATAGCTTCAATCTTTAAATGTTTAAAATTATTTTACTGATAATCAGAATCACTAGTAGGGCTGTAACAGCTAATGCAGGGAAATATTTTGCTTCTTTTATAAGATGGCATACAGGAAGGTGAGCGAGATGTGAAAATGCTGATTAAAGTGGTCCACAAATGCCCAAATTCAAGTGTTGGTCCTGAGCTCATTATTGCTTTCACCTTGTTGTGTAGCTTCTCCAAAAGGGAGAACCATAGATTACAGCCATCATTCTCCCATTTGAGCCCCTGGAAGCCAAAAGATGATCTTTTCTACTGGTAGAGCTTGGGAAGCATCTAATGGTACAGATAAATGCAGGAAGGAGTCACGTCATTCTCTGCTTTCTAAGTCTCAGAAACATGGATCTGCAACAGCTCTGACTTTCACTCTATGTTATGTAACTACACGACGTTCTGTATTACAACATGACATATCCTCCTTAGGAAACAGTTTTCTAAACCAGAACTTCATACAAGGAGCTCATCTGCACGTCAAGGTCCTTGTAAACCCTTCATTAGGGCTAAGGCTCAACAGAATTTCCAGTGATGAACCAGATGGCAGGCAGTGCACCATTTCCTATTTATTACATTAATTGAGTATGATATTAAATGAGAGAGTGAATGTTAAATACAGGTGTAAAATGAATGACCACATTTTGGCTTTGCTCCTTCTAAACTGATTATCTGCTACACGCTTCCATTTTCAAAGCTATGTGTAAGTGACAGGCAAATGCCAAACATAAAATATTGATGAAATACCAAGAATAAAAAGCTCTAAATAACCAAATAACTCTGGGATCTTTGAGAAAGCAATAATTCCTGACTAGTAGATAATAAAATTTAAGTCAGAAACAGACACTTTCAAATTAGATTTTGCATTATGTAAAAATAAAGTACCTAGTCCTAGGAACCATCTTTTCCCATAGGAAACAGAGCCAGAGACCTACATTCTCTATCCATGCTCTAGCATCTCAAAGGGTTATCCGCAAATCCACAAGGTAGGCACAGTTCTGTCTGGTGTTAGAAAGCAGGGAGTGATGCAAAAGGGAGTGTGCCTGAAAACACCTCCAGTGCTGAATCCCATGCTGTGGTGGCCAAACTAGGGCTTGCAACTTGTTTCCCATGCAGCACCAGGGGAAATGTAGGATGAGTAAATTTTTTTTCAAAACAGAAAGACGCTGGTAGCCATGTTTTTTTATTATTATCAGTTAAAGCAGTCACTTTGGCAGGGAGCTTACGCCCACAGTCTCTACTTTCCAGAAGCACGTCCTCTCTATGAAGTTGAAGTTCAGTTATACAGAGAGGTGCCCCCACTCTCCTGTCACAGGTAAGACCACACCACTCAGATGCAGGAGTGCTGCGACAAGTGACAACTTGGTGGCTACTAACAAGGAGCCTGTCTTCTCAGTAAAATCCCTGTAGAACAGGCATCAAGGACTGCTGCAGAACCAAAATCCTCCTGCAAGTTAAGGGAAAGCCATGTGCCTCTCCACATTATTTGAGGAGCAGCAGAGGCCGCAGCACAGCTGGACCAGTGGCTGGCAAAACCCGGACTCAGAGAAAGCCAAGTGGAGACCTTAAGGAACATTTGAGGTTAAAATCTGAATGTATATAGACACGAAGTACTATTTACAGCTGCTGAAGCTGCAGCTTTCAGAACACATTTTCAGAGGTAGGAACCTCCCTTTGTCCTGTGTATCTTCAGATGTTTAAAGGACCTTTTTGAGCCTTACCTGTAAAAATATGTAAAAATGAAATATATGTTTTCACTGAATGCTACAGAGAGTGAAATAATGGCTTTGTTTTAGTTATTGGAAGAATATTTGAGCAACATCCTTAAAGTGTTATGAGCCCCTTTCAGGACCCTGCAAAGAAAGCCTTAAAATTTTAGAACTAGTGATGGGAAGAAAATCAAATTGCTTCCTGGTTTTGGTGCATTTTGCCCTTTTTTTTTTTTTTTAAAATCCCAAATATATTTAAGAAAAACATCAATAATCTGCGTTAAAATGGACCATTGGGAGTAAAGAAATATCTGGAGCTGGTAAATACAATTCCTAAAGCATGAACACAAACGTACAAATGAGTTCATGCAGTTTCTACCCAAGCGAGTAGCCAGCTAAAGGTAACTAAATTACCCATGCAAGTTCCTTTCAAGGGCAGTAAAAGTGCAGAATATGGCCCTAAGTGAACTGCACCCACTCAGCTAAAATACGTTGTTGCCGATTGATTTTGGGGGGGGGGGGGCGTGATTTCATTCTGCTTCACAGGAAAAAAACACATCTCATTTGACAGAGTGTAACAGACTGCTAAAGCACTTGGTAGCCCTTGTGATCAATTAAGGGTCAGGATGGTTTGATAAATAATTAAACAGCGTGAAGAAAGAAAAGACCAGCAACCAACAGATACATTCTTCCACCCAGCAATATGTTACCTTTATCTTTCTTGGAATCAGGTGTTTGTTTCATTATTACTATTACTACTGCTTCACTATTAAATAATAAATCCCTTCACTATCTGCAATGCTGGGGGGAAAATACCATCCACATGTTAATAAGAACACTAGAAAAAAAAGGACAGAGGGATATTCCATACCATATACACAGGTAAGTGTATAACATCCTAATAAGGTCCATGACTAAAATCTGTAAGTCCTGTGGTCAGGAGACAACCGGAGCCTGAATATAGCAACCTGATTCTTCAGAGGTTACCACTGTGCTGAAGTGACTCACACTTGAGATAAGAAGCATGGGTTTTATAAACTTTTGCCTCATATGTGAAATTTAAATGTATTTTCTTAACAGTTCTGAGAACAATAATTTATTGCAAGATCACATTTGAATTATATTCACAAAGTGGGATTCAGGTATGAAACAGTTCAGTTTAGGGCTTTCAGGTGCTTACAAGAGAAGTGCTTTATATCCTCATTTGTGAATATTTACTGAAGCAAGCCCTCCACTAGAAACATAGGTTTGCAGGAATGAACCACTAATGAACAGATTTTTGAAAATTTGCTCTGAAAGAGCGGGTATATTTTTGCTTAATCTCTCTCTTAATGTTCTACTTTAAAGGGATTGTTTATCAAAAACTTATGAGCAGCCTTTTGTTAGAACCCACTTATGGTTATAATTTCGTCTCAGGGACTTATGGTACCGGTCTTATTAAACCTAGCAGGAGCTACACATACGGAAATTGTGGAGCATGGGGAAGAGCATATCCCCTTTCTATAGCATAATTCCCAGGATACTGAATGAGTCCCTTGTGTAATGTGTGATTTGGCTCCATGAGTCAGGGGAATGGGGTGGTGAGACCCTGATCCGCAGTGAGCTGGTTTCAGGCCATTGTCAGAAGGGATGAGAAGACAATTTACTGCTGAAATCTAAGTGCTCCACAGAGAGCAACATGGCACTAAGTGCTCCAAGGAAAGTAGATTTAGTAACAGTAAACAGGGACCAGCAGTAATATAAATAGAAAATGCTAATAAGTTACTGTGTTGCTGAAATATAGAAGAAGAAAAAAATCTATTTCCAAAGGCTTGAGCCAAAATCTATTTTAAATATTTCCTAATAGTCCCAGCATGTTTTATAGTAGTAACTTATATATATTTCTTTATAGACCTGTTAGGCCGATACCTTCATTCTGTACTAGCTTTTCATAGGTTCTGTTTTAGCACCAAATTTCAGTTTATTCTGTTGAAGGAAAGCAACTGTCCGTGGTTGGCATTTACTTTTTTTTTTTTTTAATTGTTACTGTATTTGCCTGGTGTCTTGTCCATATGAGCAGCTCTTGTACAACTTCCAAAAACTATTGCATTGTTCTGAATCTTTCCACTTCACAAACATAAATCTGTGTCTCAGGAGCCAAACATCAGACACTCTGCTTGATAGGGTTTATACCAATGACAAATGTGACAAAGGAACACCTTGTTGTCACGCCAGACATCTGCTCCCACCAGACTCATCCTCAGAGCCAGTGGTAACCACAACCTTCTCCTTACAGCAGCGACAATTCACCAAAGCAACACTGGAGCCCCTGGAATTGGCCCAAATTTGCTTTAGAAAGGGTGAAACTGTGAACCAGCAGTCTTAACTGACAAGCCCCTCCTGACCTGCTCACTTAGACAGAGTCATGAACCAACCAAACCTCCCTGCTGACCAGAGCAAGGAACAGAAAATGAAACACTGCTGCGCAATAACTAGAACATCACTACACAGCTCAGTAAAAATGTAACTGCCCAACACTCATCTATAAACATACGCATCCTGATTGGATCTATAAAGCATCCTTTCAAAGGCAGTAGCTTCCAAAAGTTGTTTTTATTAAATTAACCAATCTTCAGCCCAGACTCAGCTGTGCTGGGCTGACTGGTTTGCACAGTGACAACATCCCTTCTTGGCTATACGCTTGCTGGTAACACTTCCTGGTATCCTGTTTGCTCTTCTATAGCCTAGCATGACTAATTGGGATAATGGCTTTACCTACAAAAGCCTAAGTCTCTCTTTAATTTATTTTAAATGAACTTAATGGTTTCTGGCAGCAGTCTGCCTTGTAACACATTTCCTCCATTTTGATCCTTCGCCCGCAGCCGTGTTTTGCATTTGCCCTCATTGCCTCAGTCACCGCAGGACCCGCTCAGCGTCTCATATCTTGGTTGCACTTGCACTGTCCCTAATTACTCTTTATACCTCTGTTATCAACATTACTGGTGAACTCTGATGCTTTAAAATTTATGGTTTCCTCCAAGGCAAATTAAGTCAGTAAACCAATCAATAACGATAACTACATAATGAAACCAGAGGGACTTCCATATAAATCTTTCCAGATGGAGTATTTATCATTTGCAGACATCTCTTTCTCTTTTGGAGTGATGTTGTTACAGAAGTTATCCCATTTTATCCCCCAATTCCTTATTTCAGATGATCTGAAAGTCAGCTTGAAACCACGTTTTATGTTGTCTGGGTTAGCTGGCATAGAGTTTTCTTCCTAGTTCTGTGTTTTCGATTGAGTATGAGAATGACATTGATAACACACTGATGTTTTGGTTGTTGCTCAGTAGTGCTGACCCCTAAGGCACGGACTTTTCAGTGTCTCATGCTCTGCCAGGGAGCAGGTGCACAAAAAACCAGGAGGGACCATGGCCAAGACAGCTGACCCGAACTGGGCAAAGGGATATTCCATACCACAGGATGTCATGCCCAGTCTATAAACTGGAGGGACTTGGCCAGAAGTTGCCAAATTCTGCTCAGGGATGGGAGGGGCATTGGTCAGCAGGTGGTGAGCAGTTGTATTGGGCACCATTTGCTTTTTTCTCCTTGTGTTTATTCCTCTCTCTCTTTTTCACTTTCATTATTATGATATTTTACTTTATTTCAATTATTAAACTGTTCTGATCCCAGCCCATGAGTTTTACCTTTTTCTGATTCTCTTCCCCATCCCATGGGGTGGAGGGGGTTGGAAAGTGAGAGAGTGGCTCACTGTAGTTGGAGTCTGGGGTAAATCTACAACATGTACGGAAGCTGTGGTTTGTCCCTCACCAGCATCGACTGCAACACCTCCACAGAGGTGGAGACAAGAAGCACTTTCCATTCAGAGGAGCAGTTCTGGAGGTGCTCCAGGTCTCATGATACCTTTCCCACAGCTGGGCTTACAGCAGCCTCAGCAATGCCTACATTAGGGTGAAATATGTAAAGTCTCCTACAGCCCCTGGTGCCCTTGCTGGGGCATTGAAGTGACCTGTGGCACAGCCAGTCCCACAGCCTCTGGAAGAGACAGCTGAGCCTCACAAAAGCCTATCTGCTCAGGAAAGATGGCACACAGGCAGGGGAGATGCATCTGTGAGGGAAAAACCAGCTGAGGGGATGACAGATTATGGTTTTATCGTTGTACATTTATACATGGCCAACCACTAGCACATGCACCATTTGTAAGCACCACTTACAGTGTCTGTAACACTGTGATCAAGAGTCAAGATGTTTGCCTTTTTTCAGCACCTGACACCAGTGACACAGTAGTGCTGGTTTGCTACAAATTCCTCACAATTCATAAATATAAAAACTAGAACCATAAATAAAGCTGCATAATGGGCACCATGGCCGTTCTCAGCCTCTGCAAATGGGTGAAGAGAGCAGACAAATCACTGATCAGGTTGGTGGAGAGGTAAGGGAGAAGTGAGGCTGGAAAAATGGTATTATGGTTTGAATGGAGGAATTTCAATTAAAATTGTCAATCTCCTGGAGCTCTTTATTTGAAACTATGCTGAAATTCAATGCTGCTGCCTGAAATCCACCAGTATCTCTGTCCAGATCAAATCAGTGGTGGAAAGAAGCGCAGTCCTGTACACCACCTGTACGCTCTGCAGATATTCTGGTGTATCAGGACAAAACCTGCCAGATTCGCCTCCTCTGTAGCCACAAATCTATTACGTTGACAGCTTTTATAGCATAGGAGCACCAAACGGGGGATGCTGTGGCTGGCAGGCTGGTAGTGGTGACAAGGCATTAGGTCTGGGCTAAAGCATTCCTGTAAGGGCGAGTGTGTGCTCTGTGTGCTGTGTACCACCAGCAGGATGTGGGAGCCCAGAGGGCACAGCCAGCCTGGCTGAGACCTCATCTATCACCAGCACCTGACTGACTCTCACCAGGGTGATCTCAGTCAGTCTGCCTTCACTGTCACCAGAGAAATGCACAGGGGGAATAGAGGCAGAAATTTTGACGTTCAGGTCCTCAGTAAAGCTGGAGTTTGAAAATCGAAGTGTTCATTGCCCATGCTTTCTTTCCTCATCAAAACAGAAATATCAACTGTGATTTGCAGACTTCCGTGGTATTTTTGGCAAAAAAAAAGAGAAGAAAAATTCCTTTTCTACAACCAAAAAGTTGCTTTAATTCTCCATGCATCTTGAACATCTCTTTTTAAAATTTACAGGACAAAACAGAAAGTCTGGCAGTTGTTCCCTTTTCCTTGCAAAATGTGCAGTAATTTACTTTGCCTCCTGGTTTATCTTAAATCGTGTAATGATCCAATTCTTTGCAATTTCATACTGCCTCTCCCTTACTGGTCAGCAATGGACTATAATGTTGACAGTATTACAAAGAGAAGGGCAGCATAGTCAGAAGGCTGAATTCCTGCCCACTGAAGGCAGAACAGCACCCATCAGAAGAAGCCCCTCAGAAAATGCTAACAAACATGAACAGCAGCAAAAAATTTCAGGAAACAAAACCTGAATAAAAAGCTTTACACACCAAAAGAAGCAAAAATAATCACAGCCAATAAGCTCAGGAGAAGAGCAAATTATTTTACTAATTCATTCCCACATTACTACTTTTACTCTAGTGGCAAAAAAAAATCACCCATGAAAAAAATCTGGTGCATTGCCCCCTGCCATATGGTATATATTAAGACATACATACCACAGACAGAAAATTGTAACACTGCAGTTTTGTTTCTGTCTTACAACGCATACAGTCAGTCAAGAGTCACAAGAATGCAAAGAAAGAAATGCTGCATTTCATTCCTTTGCCTGAAACCTACTTCTAGACAAAACATCATCAATCCCAAACATGCAAAAGCACTTCCAGATCAGATATAAGAAAGGCAAATAAAAGCAAGCTACCAAGAACAGTAACTCCCTTATAAACTATCAGTCAATCTTAACCAAAACTCCTGGGGAAAAAGATTGCAGTTTTTGAAGTCTTTGTCCTCAGAAGAGCACTTTATGACTAAATGGTAAAGGCTGATCTTCTGCAGTCATTTCATGCTCAGTATAGGATCTTAAAATACAGTCCTGGGGGTGCTGCCATGAAGCTGCTGTTGGGCTGGCCCAGAGGCAGGGCTGAGCTGTGTCCCCCAGAACAGCACATACTGCTCCACACACCTGGTGGAGCTGCAGCCCCCACTGTGCTTGGTGTCCTATGCACTTATGGAAAACAAAATTAAAACGGAAAACAATATTCACATCTGACGCCTAATCAATGTTCATATGATAGCAGCCAATATCACAGCATGCATGACAATTAAGTGTGCTACAGAAACAGGGTGCAGGAGCCCTCTACTACATGACTTCCAAATCAACCTGTGGTTTTGCTGAAAAGGAGAAAGCTTTATCCAGACCTATGGAAATACGAGGACACCACCAAACTAAAGATCATGTGTAAGAAGGTCTGAGTTGCATTTTAGAATTTGGGATGGAAATGGGAAAAATATTTGAACTCCAGATGTGGGTTGTGAGTGTGAGCGGGGCATCCCAGGTGCTCCTGTTGCATCAACTAGATGCTTGAATTTAATCTTAAACCTTCAGTTCCATGAACGAACACTTCTGAAAGCCTGCTTCTCTCAGCTGATGCCTCCCACTGTGACTGTAGTTGGATAAACTTTCCAAGATTTTACTGTGGTTTTAAAAAGGGTTTAAAAAATATGCTAAGTAAAAGTAACACCCAAGGGACTTGCACTAGAGACCTGCAGTCCCATTAATGTATAAAGAGAAGGCTAAAAATATAAAGATAAAACATGGCTCTGCTTTTTGACGTGCTAATCTGCCCTTAGAAACAAAAATACCTTGAAGAGTTGCAGCTCTACTGTGAAGTTCTCCCCTTCATTATTGTTTTGCAATAATGAAAAAAGTGTGTGTTTCACTAAGGGAGAAACTTAACTTTCCATCTCAAGGTCTCAAATATATATTTTCTTGTTCAAAGCAGATTAACAGTTCAGAAAATGAGAAGGTCTCCTAATTTACATTAATCTCAGCTCTGCCATGCATGCTAATTGAGGTGTTTTCTTCTGGGACTTCCAGATACTTTGCAGTTGTAACATTGCTGTTTCACACTGTAACATCAGCTCTCACAAATATCAGTCCTTCTCCACAGGCCCATGTTCTCTAACCTGGCACTGATGTTTTTCTTGGAAGGTATCTATTGATTTACGAATGGAGTTAGTGCTTCTGGATCCTGTTGCTCATTGATAAACTAGCATAGAAACGGATATTTCTGGTAAATAAATGCTTGACAAATCTGCCTAGATTAGGGAGGTTCCAGTTGATCTACAGCTATGGGCCAAACATGCCAGATAGTTTGATTTTGAAGAATGCGGGATGCTAAAGCTGACTAACAGAGTATTATTTAGTGCAGTGGCCAAATCATCATTGAGGAAGGATGTTGTATTGATTAACCTCTTCTTGGGTGGATTGAAGCCATGGCCATACGAATGAATCCAAATGGTGACAGAGCCATTCCAGAGGGAGGCTGAAGACAGCACCATGGTGGCCACCTGGGGAAAATGCTCCATGTCTACAAGTGAAAAAAGACAGGGAGGAGTGGGGAATGCCTGTGTCCTGCTTCCCCAAAAAATATTCATAGTAGAACATTTGTGGTCACTAATTGTGGCTGTAATGAATTTACCTACTCCACACTTATAACACTGCCTGGTCTTTATTTTGCAATTTATCTCAACAAATCACCATACTTCACTTAGAAATAACTTCCATAATTAGTTTTCCACCCATTTTTCATTTAAATATTTTGAAATACAAGCGTTGCACAACTGGAGCTGCAGGCTGTCCTGGCAATATGTCAGGTTCCAGGGGTCAAGTTCCAGGGCTGCCATTACTGTGTATATGGGTGTACTATTTTTCTGGGATGATACATCTAGTTTTATTACTCCTCACACAGCTCTATGCAGTGTAGTACAAAGTATAGATCGCTCTTTGGAAATGACATCTAAGCTTCAAATAGATAGCCATAGAGAAATAGTAATGATGGAAAGACCAAAAGCACGCAATATGATCTTCCAGCTTTTGAATGCTTCTTTTTCCCTTGTTCATTCTTAAATGACACATTTAAGAGATCCTTTAAAATAGCAAATTAAGGAAATAAAGCATTTTATCATACACAAATACACAGGCCCTCACACTGCATGACAAGCCCAGATCTGTCCAACCCATATCAACAATTTATACCACTTGAACTAGCCATCTTAAGATAGTTAAGTTTGGTTACGCTGAAATCACTTTTCTGAATAGTTAGACTCCTGTGAGCAGCTCCAAATTAGCTTTCAGCTAGTTTCAGTTTAAGTCAGCTACTGATAAGAATATATAAAATTGTAAAACTTATATAAAAACTGAGTAAACACTTGAGCCCTTGATAGCTCCCACAGGAATGGTCCAGACCACTTGAACCTATACTTTAGATGCTTAATGAGGCAGTCCTCACACAGGAAATGATTACAGTCCTTTTATAAACAACATGGAGAGATGGGTGCCTGTGATGGGCTCCACAGATAGCTGTCTATAACTTATGTCCCGTTCAGTTTTCAAGCATTCCTTGATAATAAGGATTACAGAGAACAAAAAGTTTAATAGCTGCAACAAACATAGTTAGCCCTAAAATACAGCTGTTTCCAAGAAAATGAAGGAAAGAAATCTTTGTCTTGCTAGCAGGCACCTTTTATTGTACTATCAAAAAAAAGACTCTTGATAGAGATAACAGCCTGTGAGCTAAAACAAATTCCCAATATTCACTGCAGATGTGGCATTCAGAATTTTAAAATCTTTTTATAAATAATTCTACTCACTTTGTTCAAATGGCAATTTTCAGAGACACGTAACGTGTGGATTACTTCAGGAGAAACATGCTATTAGGGATAGCTACCTCAGTAAATTTAATTGACTTTCGAAGTAGGAAAAAAAGTAATATTTACTCAAAAATTGGTCAAAGAAGAACATTAAGAACAAAAATGCTGAATTGAAGAGAGGTCATGATAAATCTCTGAATAATAGTGGGTGAGGCAGGTTGGTTTTGGTGCTCTCTGGGGTGCTTCGAAATCGTGAAGGTAACAAAAGATGCTATATTAGCACAGAAAAGTTGAAAATAACCCTCAAGACAAATCTTTGCTGCTGAAGGGGATCGTTTTAATGTGATGGGGATCGTTTTACATTCATAAAAAATGAATGTATGGCTATATTCAAAGCTGTGCCTGAAATGTCTCAGAGCATTTGGACAAGGAAGTAATAGCTAAACGGCTACACCTGTACAACTATGGTTGTAGATATAAGTGTGCTCCACATCAGTATAGGTCTTCTTACAGGAAAAATGAGTCAGCTAGTACAGGATCAGATATCTTTATCCTGTTAGAATCAGATCTCTGCTAGAGAATATACCAGTTTGATCACAGCTTCCTTCCTGGAGCTCCTGTTGTTCCATCAGTCCTTATTTTTTGTGCATAAAATACATCTTAAAATCGAGTATATCATAGAAAATCTTATTTTAGAGCTTCTGAGACTTCTGTCCGGAGGATATTTCCTGAGGGAAAGACTTTCTTTGGTCAGATGGTCTAAGCAGGAATAGCAGTACTTTTGCTTTGAGGCTTATGCTTTTCCCATGGAGCTTTACTGAGCTCTGATGTGCGTGGTCATGCGGTTCTTCCTTATAACTACTCAAAGAAAGAACATCCTATTCTTCACTCCTTTCTGAAGGGCCACCAATGGACTGTGTCACATTCAATTACAAAATGCCACATATTGCAGTACATCCCAGGAGTGTTGACTGTGAATTGAAGGCTGACTTACAAACTTTTTATGCATTTTGTAAAAAACCACTAGTTCTGCCTCCCCCAAACTCAACATTTGAGTTCTTCAGTTAATTTTTCACACTTTGATTTAAACAGCTTCATTTGAACAGGTAATTACTCTGTCTCATGCTTACTTCTCCCTCACTCCCATTGCTTCAGCAAACATCCTTCCGCTCAACCTCTCCACCATCCCATTCTTTCTACTCTGCTTCCACACTGTCCATAGACCTCAAATATCCCTGTTCAGATTTTCTCTGCAACCCATCCCTTCCATCTCTTTCCTCAAGCAGATCTCAAATGACAGTCCTCACAACAGGATTGCAGAACAGAGCTATCTTCACCTTCCTTCTTGAGAAGAAGTGGAGCTAAGTAAACATCAAACAGCTAATTCCAAGGCAAACCTTCAGGGTTCACAAAATCTGGCATATATTGGTCAGGGGTTTTTCTGTCATCAATTTTCTCAGAACGATATGTTCACAAAATCCAAGAGCTTCCGTACAAACCTTTCAAATCCTCAGGTGACTTCTGGAACTAAAATGACCCACAAAGAATGAAAAATGTCATTTCATTACAATGTGCCATCACCAAAAGAGCACCTTTCCCTGTATTGTTCCCTATATTTCCCTATATTGTTCAGCCATTTGGCTGAAATCTGCAGAATTCCAGTTTGGCTTATGACAATTGTTGATCCTTTTTGTGTCATTCCCATTATTTGAAGGGCCTTGTTTTTTTCAGTGTCATCTAAACATAATTGGCCTATGTTGTAATTAAACTTCGATCAATTTTTTAATGGGATCTCAGAGGAAAACAGTATTTGACTAACATGTATTATTCTGCGTGTATTAATCAAGTGAATTCTTGTTGAACTGATGGAATTTCACATAACTACTCTTCTCCATGATTAATTAGCAGAGCAGAAAAATAATAGAATCTGTTTTCACTGAAATAATACTTTTGTAACCAGAATATTCTGAAACTTTTATTTTAATTTTCGACTTTGATTGATTTAGTTTCAGAATACCGTTTTTAGCCTTTCCTGAGGCACTTGACTTAAAAATACAATATCTCTATATTCAAAAGTAGTCCGAAACACTAACAAAACATACATTTATGGCATCAAGCACTTGAATCACTTAGGCCAACTGCCTTTCATAAATCATCACTAAATAGCACTTTAATGAGTATTGTCGTGAAATGTTAGTCAGCACTTTCATCAGAAATCTGGAAGATCTGAAATCACCAACTGTGACACTTTTTAATTACATAAACATTGGCCAGGTGGGAACAAATTGTGAGTCAGGTTAGTCACACGGAACACGGTAGACAGAGTATTTGGTAAACTGAACCTACCTTAAAAACAGCAAAACAATCCTCCCCCCCAGTCCTGTAGGAACAAGGAAGCTTGCAAGAACAAGGATCAGCAGGAGACTTTACTTAAAGCCTGAGGTGCCTGTGCAGAACCACTTCACTGCTCTGCGGTACTGAAGAGGAAGGTCCCAGGAACTGAGTAAGGCAGCCCCATGTGCTCCCTGTGCAACAACCAGAGCCACTAAGAAAAGGTGGCAGGTGACACCAGCAGGCAACTCTTCTGAGAGACAGAGGCACCCATTTGCCAACTTGACACACTCTCTGTCACTCTGGTGAATCAACAGATAGTTACAGGACTGGTGCCACAGCCTTATTCTTCACTAGCAAGTGCTCCAGCCACACGACCTAAGTGGCAGAAGGCAAAGGCAGGGACTGACAGAACAAAGAATCACCTACTGCAGGAGAAAGTCAGGTTAGAGACTCTCTAGGGAATCTGCAAGCGCACAAGTCTATGGGAGCTGATGAGATGCATGCACAGGTCCTGAGGAAATTGGAGCATGAAGTTGCTCGAGAACAAGATAGAGTGCAAGGTCCTGCACCTGCAACAGAGCGATTCCAAGCACAAATACAGGCTGGGTAGAGAGTGGATTGAGAGTAGCCCTGAGGAGAAAGACTTGGGGGAGGTGGTGGATGAAAGGCTGGACATGACTCAGCAATGTGCAGTTGCAGCCCAGAAAGCCAAACGTATCCTGGGCTGCATCAAGAGGAATGTGGGCAGCACATCAAGGGAGAGGATTCTGCCCTTCTGCTCCACTCTGGTGAGACCCCACCTGCAGTGCTGCATCCAGATCTGGGGCTCCCAACAAAAGAAGAACGTGGACCTGCTGGACTGAGTCCAGAGGAGTGCCACAAAGATGATTAATTAGAGGTAAGAAACACAATTAAGATTGTTCAGCCTGGGGAAGAGGCTCCAGGGAGACCTTATAGTGGCCTTCCAATGCCTAACGGGGGCCTACAGAGAGATGGAGAGGAATTTTTTCACAAGGGCATGTATTGATGGGACAAGGGGGAATGGCATCAAACAGAAAAAGAGTAGGTTTAGCTTAGATATTCAGAAAAAATTCTTTGCTGTGAGGGTGGTGAGGCACTAAAACAGGTTGTCCAGAGAAGCTGTGGCTGCCTCATCCCTCAAAGTCTTCAAGGCCATGGACGGCCCGCTTGTCTAGGGGACGGTGTCCCTGCCCATGGGAGGGGTTTGAAACCAGCTGATCTTTAAGGTTCCTTCCAATCCAAACCATTCTATGATTCTACGAATCGAGGCTACAAGAATACGTATTGCTGGGGTTCACAGTTTTAGAAAGAAGCTGAAAATTTCCAAAGTCTGTGAAAAAAAGCTAATCTGCCAAATACCTTCTCCTTTGATATAAAAATTATTCCTTACACTAAGAACTCAGTATTCAATATCTATAGGTTATAAATTACTTCTTGAAATTTAAAAGTGATTTGATTTCAGTAGATAAGTTACCCTAACATAAAGAAAATATCCCCTAATAAAGGACTTTCAGACACACTGCTAAAGACGCAGCTAGAAACAGCTCCTGGAAGTTCAAAGGAGAAACACTAAAATTAGAAATTAAGCATGTTTTTAGACAGAGTATGATTAACGACTGGGAAAAGTACACAAAGTGGATTCTTTACTTCTTGTAGAACATGTAAGGTCATGCACTTTAGATAATAACAAGAATACTTTCAGCTATAAACTAGAAATGACTGAGGAGGAGAAAGCTCAGTTCACATTAGTCAATCACTGTTTGACAATAAGCTACCAGTGTGAAAAAAGACAAACACTGCCCTAGAATGCATCATCTCAATTATTTCTAGTAATGATGGGGGAAGTATTAGTACGGTGCTGGTAAAGTACTGCTAAGACATCACTTCAATTATTGTGTGTAATTATGAATGCTTGTGTTCAAAAAAGATTAACTTAGGCTGGAGCAGCTGCAGAGAAGGGCTACTAGGATGATGAGAAGAATGTAAAATATGTCACAAAAGGAGACAGAAAGAGCTTGTCTTGTTTACAGAGAGGATGACTGCTATCACTAAATATCACAGGGTTGTAAAGGAGCTGTTTGAGCCAAAAGACAACCATGGTATAAGAACAAAGGGTTGAAACTGGACTTGAATAAATTTACTCTAATTTAGATCCTTTTTAATCACTAGGCAAATGAAGCACTGAAACAATTTTGCAATAGGAATTTAGGAGATAAACAACTATAACCAGCTTTAAGATGGAGCTTAAATCCACACACATTCAAGCTACAGCATCATTGTCACGGCTCCTGCAGCACCAGGGACCAGAGCCAAACGGAAAGGTTCCCTCCTGGAGATGGTTCCCTGGCGTCACAGGGATCATGTGCCAAAACGGGCCAAACCACCCCAAACTCCAGGGCCTGCTGAAACCAGCATCATACTTAAATTGTGAGCAAGCCCTGAGGTTGTTATCTTAATAACTTATCTTATCTTAAAAAATACAAAATTATATCTACCTACAAGCAGCACTGTTTCCAGGTTTTCTGTTAATGTCAGAAAATAATTTTTAAAAACTAATCACTCATTTATTTTTTCCAAAGCCAAGCCCAAATCACACTGAAAATGTGAACTTGTACCAAGGTTCATACACAAAAAGGTAGTATTTAGATCATGCTGCCAAAAATAAGAATTACCTGGATATCAAATGAATATTCACTGTTTCTCTTGTACTTTATGTGAGTAGAAAGCATGGCTTCAGCCACAAAGTCAGGTTAGCACTGACTAACAGTGGTTCAATTTAATGTTGTCTGCCTTGTTTAAATAAATCCTGCTGCAAGTACCTTTCTTATTGCATATGATATGATGAAGCTGTGCTTTAATAGCAATCTACCTGCAGAATGGTCATAGATTGTTTCCCAAACTCCTTCTGTTTATGATAAAAGGTCATTTCATTACACTGGTGTCCTGAAACCCTTCAGATTTATTATTTGTCTTCAGGGCACAAAAATACAAAATCTGCTTATGAAGACTCTAAGCTATTTTCTCTTGTATTAGAATAATTTTTAAACTGCTTATACCTTCCTACTACTTCTTGAATGCCTGCTCTAATTAGATTGACAGCTTCTCACTTTGTTATTCTGAAAACTGTAGGACTGCATTTCAAAAAACCCCAATCAAACACTTCAAGAAACAAACTGCAAATAAGATGGATGGGGATTTAAAGTGCCAGTTCCCTCATGTTTAGAATTATTACTAAGTTTAATAATTTAGTTTTAATTCAATAATAATAATGATAATGATAATAGTAATTCAATATAATAATAATAGTAATAATAATTCACATGAACAAGGTTTCTTGTTCATGTGGCTTATAGATATGAAGATACTATGCCTACAATTATTTCCTCTGAAAATATCTATTTGACTATATCCCATTTTTAACCACTCCAGAGTTCATGTCTTTTCTCTGGTGCAAGAACTTGTCTTCAAGATGTTTTGGGGAGGGAGGGTTTGTGACAAATAACGTAGTGGGAATACAATACATTTTCTTTTACTAGTAAAACAAGGAGGAAATTTTTTTCAATTATAGATATGAAGATAATGAAAATAAAGACAAAACAGAATCTTTAGTTATTTTTATTAGACTATGATTCACGAAAGTGAGCACTACTTGAGTGAGTTTTTAACATGTTTTCATGTTTGGGTGGGATTTTTAAAATAACTGGCATTGCTTTTGAAGATATTTATATTTCATTTGTAATGAAAGATCTAGTATGAGCACAGGAGGCTCAAAATAAAGCATGCCACAAGATTACAATTGGTAGTACCGAAGAACCAAGACCCTCTCATAACTGGTCAGCAGATGCCTCTGTTAGAAACTGCAAATGCATTCAGTTCAAAATTAAATGCTTTCTGACTCATTCCCTAGAGACTGGAATTCAGCCTTTAAATACACATGAGAAACCATCAAATGTGAGTCAATAAAACAATGCATGAAAAGCCACTTGTCCTGGCGAGACTCTTCTACACCAGCTTTTTAGAAAGTACTTCAGAGGGTTTGCAACAGCACGAATTCCACAGCCAGCATAAAACCAGATTGTGTTAACAGTAACCTCTCCTCCTTTTTCTCACCCTGTGCCAACAGGGTGACATTGAATAAAATTTCACTTAAATAAATCCACTTATTAAATAAAAAAACTAAGTTGCTTCCTGTAATTTCGAAGCTGTGTTTAAAGGACACTGTAGCTGCACTGCACTTCGTTATTCCCGAAGCTGAACTGTAAACCTGTTTATTACCAAAACCAGACAGTACCCTGAGTCTCTGAAGGAGAAAAGCCAGGGTGGGACTCAACCCCAGGCACAGACAATGCAGACGTGCCTGCGCATGAGTGAAGGGTTTTGGCTTCTCACAGACAGTGGAAGTTGGTCAGCCCATGGCATGGGACATGTGTCCACCTTAGGACATTAAATCTCTGTGAGTCACCAGCCAAAGAAAATTAACTAGTTGTAGGCTGACCTTACCTTGTCTTTGGGGAAGGGACAGGAAGAGCTCTTATCCAGAGTCAGAGATTTATTAACATTTTACTTAAAGGACAAGCACCACAGTCCATTCCTTCTGACGGATTTGTAAATTCATGCTTTGGATATTAACTAAAGTAATTAATCAACCGCCAGTATCAATACAGGATGGGGGGTGAACAGATGGAGAGCAGCCCTGCCAAGAAGCACTTGGGGGGGCTGGAGGGAGAAAAGCTGGATGTGATCAGCAATGTGCACTTGCAGCCCAGAAATCCAAACATGCCCCGGGCTGCATCCCCAGCAGTGTGGGCAGCAGGGCAAGGGAGGGGATTCTGTCCCTCTGCTCTGCTCTGTTGAGACGCCACCTGGAGATCTGCATCCAGCCTGGGGGCTCTCAGCACAGGAAGAGCACTGACCTGTTGGACCAAGTCCCGAGGAGGGACACAAATAATGGTCAGAGCATTGGAGCACCTCTCCTCTGAAGTCAGGCTGAGAGAATTTGGGCTGTTCAGCCCAGAGGGGAGAAGGCTCCAGGGAGACCTTATAGAGGCCTTCCAATACCCAAAGGGAGCCTACAACAAAGATGGAGAGGGAATATTTACAAGAGCATGTAGTGACAAGACAAAGGTGAATGGCTTCAAACTGCGAGTAGGTTTAGTTTAGACATTAGGAAGAAATTCTGTGCTGTGAGAGTGGTGAGGAACAGGTTGCCCCGAGAAGTTGCGGATGCCCCATCCCTAGAAATGTCCAAGGCCACTTTGGACGGGTCTTTGAGCTGGGTCTAGTAGAAGGTGTCCCTGCCCATGGCAGGAGCAATTGGATCTTTAGGGTCCCTTCCAAACCAGGCCATTCTATGATGATTCTGTGATCATAGATTTACCTCTGCTATGGGCCAGAGATACTATGCCACCGACTTCTTTGTATTAAACTTATAATACTCTCATAACATACTTGAGGTAGACAGCTTTTTACCCGTGGACTATTGCACACTTCTAACAAACTTTATATGTCTCTTATGGTGACAGCTTAGATCTCAAAAGCTAGATTTCTAGGGAACATCCCAATCGATTAAATTTAAAATGCTTCATATGCTATTAAATCAAAATCCTATGTAGTGAAACATTCTAGTTTACAAAGTCCCTCAGTCTCCATGAGCCAATCTGTCCCACCCATACGAGTTCCCTGAATCTAGGGGTTTTTTTCGTGTAAAGTGCTCACCACAACACCCTGCCATAACTGAATATGACAGATGTCTTTCAAAACTCCTCTGGATGAACAGCAGCGAGCATCAGAAAATTGCATCTGCAGAAGCACTTTGCATTTCAATCAGTTCTTGGAAAACAGGGCACCTGATAGTGTGGTTGTGTGTGAATGCCTGAGCCAGACAGCCAAGGTTCCCAAGCCATACACAGCAAAAATCAAGTCCCTAATGGAAGGATGCTCAGAAATAGGCTGAGGAGATCCACCTAGGAGTAAAGCACAGAAGAAAACCCTAAACTTTCCTGGTTTTAAAAACAAAATAAAAAAATCAGTAACTAAATTCCTCGTAAATGTTTCCAGGATAGAGAATATTACTGAATTTTACATATCCTGCTCAGCATATTTAAGTGGAGAACAAATAAACATCTATTTGTCCCATGCTAAGCAAAAGTCCTTTAGATTATCACACCTATCTGATAGATTGCTCAGAGCAAATCTGAATTCCATACTCATGCTAAATCATTACCCAAACTTTCATCAGAAGCTAGCACACACCTCTTTGATAGTCTCAGGGAAAATTGCAGCTAAAGCATATTCCAGTTTATTTGGTTGAACTCTTGGCAGATTATGACTGAAGGTTTTTTAAAGAGTTCATTACATCTGTGCCCTCCTTAAGCAAAGATTATCACAAAGCTGCCTGTTTGAGAGAATTATGACTACTGGGTGGTCACCAGTGCCTGTGATATTACTTATTACATGCTCAGTGATAAATTTAAATCTCTTGATAAGAGGGAGAAATCTCTACCAAGACGTTCATTAAGAAATCTAAAGACAGCAAAATTGTACTTACAGGGAGAAAATGATAAGCTTAATGTATACATTTGCTGAGCAAGCAGATGGTATATTTCAGGAAATTCACTATTCACACCAAAATTAAAAATTTAAACTTAATCCTTCAAAAACTTAAAATTTGAAGGATGAAACAGTTCTTAAAGATTTTTTTTTAAATCTAGACTTCATTCTTCATCTTAAGAGCTAATGCCGTCAGCATTTATTGATTCAGCTTTCTAATAATTACATCATCCTTCCAGCATGTCAGAGACTGTCAAGGTGACTATGATGCCATATGACTGGAGTATGACTCCAGTGTCACAAAACATTTGTGTCACTAGTTTATCCAGAAACAGACATACAGCAAATCTCAGAGTGATAGAGAAGAAAAATACTGACTTTATTAATAAACTGCTATGTAAAATGTTTCATCACTTGCTGTAGTGCTGCCAAAATAGCCTTGTCAAGTAATTATTTAAATAGTTTTATTTAAATAACCTAGAGCTCAGTGAAAGTGCTTTGAACAACATCACATCTTCCCAAAACACCACAAGATCTTTCAACATTCAGCTGTTTAATTTGATGTTATCTGGAAAAAAAATCCAACTGTCTCACACAGCTGCAAAGTATCTTTACTTTCCTACAATGAGTACTTGTGTATCCACTGCATTTCTTCTAAAGGTTTTTTTTTCCTTCAAGCACTCAAACAGCTCAAGCTAAGGCTTACGAAGATACAATTGCTTTGGTTACAAACTTCACCAATTTTAATAATTTCATTATTTTCCAAAGGGTTGAAATGAGGCAAGAATTACAGTAGATTGACTCATTTCATATATTTTTCATAAATATTTCATTAAATTATTCATAAATAAATCCTTGCTTAAGGCTTTCAATATCTTGAAGTTATAGTTTCGACCTAAAAGACATACTTCGTTTCTTTTCAGAAGCAAAAGCCAGTGTTCAAATGACAGTACGTCCGATAGGTCACCAAAACCAATGAAATGAAAGCAGCAGATGACCTATTAAAGTGTTAACACATATCTTTTGTTAAAGAAATTTAAAATCCTAATTTTTTCTGCCTCTCTTTCAAGAACTTTAAAAAGTAAGGTGCAAAGCCACACCCAGACTGACATGACCACCCTGGAATAAAGGACTTCATTCAGTAATAAAATCCAGCAGAGTAGAACTGAGGAACAACCCTCCTCTAAGGAGTAAGGACTTCATGTGAAGGTCTGCAGTTTTTCTTCATAGGGATTTTGTAGCAAGGAGGACTGGACTGACAGGCGTGAGGTGACGCTCACTTACAAGCAAGTGCATTTTAAATACTTTACAAATTTCACTTCAAACTAACCCAAAATTTTCTAGGCTCAGTAATCAGCCAATACTCCTTTTAGCTGTGGCACAAGCTGTAAGAATGACCTTGCCCATGCAAAGGCAGAACCCTTTCTTCTCTCCACTAGCCAACAGTGCCAGTGATAGCTGAGCTGGAGCAGCATGGGGGGACCCTGCCCTTCCCTCCTGTGCTCCAAGAGAGTGAGGAGCTGGCCCTGCTCCCACCTCCAGCATGAACGTGGTAACCTCCTTCTCTAGTTCACATATTTTAGCACCCGATAAAGATGCAACCTTACCAATCACTCCCTACAAACAGCAATTGCCTTTCGCTGGTATAATCTTGAAAACTGGGCTATTCCTTTTAGCAGATTTGGAGCAGATTTTTCTTGTGAACCATCTCTGAAAACACACAAACGATTATCAGTCACAACACTGACAAGAGACAAGAAAACAGTGAATTCAGCTGGTAGATCAGATTCAGGTGATGATCAGGATTTAACAGAGGGCTCAATTTGCCTGTAAGCCTGATTTTTCACCACATGTAATCAACTCCACTTCGAAATGCGGCAAATTGGCAGATATGGGGGAAGCAGTCTGATGACATTTGCTTGTCATAATATGCCAGAAATTAGTTTACAAACTTGTCTTCAAAATTATGACAAAAACAATTTCCCAATACCATTTCACATTTGCAAGAGGCTTCAATGCATCTTAATTGATGAAGTCCAAGAGCTCAGTAATTTTTTGCTTGAATATGCTATCGCATCCTGACAAACACAAAATGCAGGGAAAATAATAGGCCTGGCACAGCCAGAAAGTCAGGAGAAGGGGCTCTGACTGATTGTCACAGCACAACACATGATAATGAGGCATCAGAGAACCAGTCTCCGGACAAGAAGCGATGCAGGCAGGCACACTGGCGGTGTGAAGTTCATGCAGTCATGGGAACTATTGCTTGATCTATTGTGAGGCATACACACACAGAATGCAATTTTAAGATGGCCCTAAATTTCTAGATGATGGCCTTTTTTCCCAACTTTATTAAAGATACCTCTCTGTTACTACAAGTTACCATGCAACTCCAGCCTGTCAGTCCAGCTCAATGTAGCTCTCAAGGCGTAATGACAACATCTTTTACAGAGGAAAGTATTTTGTTATTGTTATTGCAATCAATGAAGGCTTAGTTCATTTTTCCTTGACTTTTCTGCACTATTATCTGTATTATAATAACAGTCATGAACAGTAAAGATTGAGTTTTATTGTGCCAGCATGTCTGTACAGAATAATAAAGAAGAAAGTCCTTGCTTTAGAGATCACACTCTAGCTGGTGAACAAATAGGACAAATGTTATTGCTAAGAAAATGAAACAGTAACAAAAGAGAATTGAGTCATACAGTGACGTTTCTCTCATCAGTGGCAAACAAGAGTGAATTACCCACTATAAAAACAAAGATGGATTTTAAGGCAAGATTTAGAATCATAAAATCATTAGGGTTAGAAAACATCTCTAAAATCAAGTCCAACTTTTAACCAAATACTAACACGCCCACTAAACCATATCGCAAAGTGACACATCTACTAATTTTTTTAATACTTCTAGCCATAGCCACTCCACCACTTCCCTGAGGAGCCCCTTTCAATGCTTAACCACCCTTTCAGTGGAGAAATTTTTCCTAATACCCAATCTAAACATCCCTTGGCACAACCTGAAGCTGTTTCTCCTTTTCCTGCCACTTGTTGCCTGGGAAAAGAGACTGATTCCCACCTCACCACAATCTCCTCTCAGGCAGCTGTAGAGAGTGCTAAGGTTCCCCTGAGCCTCCTTTTCTCCAGGCTGAACACCCCCAGCTCCCTCAGCTGCTCCTCATCAGACTTGTGCTCCAGACTCTTCCCCACCTCTGCTGCCCTTCTCTGAACTCATTTGAGCACCTTCATGTCCTTCTTGTAGTGAGGGGCCCAAAACCCAACACAGAATTCAAGGCGTGGCCTCTTTAGCGCCAAGTACATGGGGACAATCACTACCCTGGTCCTGCTGGTCACACTGTTGCTTATACAAGCCAGGATGCCATTGGCCTTCTTGGCCAGCCGGGCCCGCACTGATCATGGTCAGCTGACTGTGGACCAGCACCCCCAGGTCCTTTTCTAATGGGCATCAGCTTTTTTACAAAACATGAAAATTTGGAATATGTTGGTTAACAGCCCCCAAAGTGTACTGGTTGAACATGGTACTTGAAATCAGGATGAAAAAAGGAGAATGAGGAACAAATGCAGATGTCTCTATAGATGGGGCTATGTGTACCTATTTATATATTATTTTCCACTATTAAAGGACCTACAATTTGCACAGTTCAAAAGTGTTTCAAATTATTTTCAATAAATATTAGTATAGATAAAAATCACCAACTTGTCACAATGAATATTTAATGTCTTAATATATTTTGAATGAAATCCTTGCCTTATTGGAATCTGGAATATTCTCGGAGATATGAGAAAAACAGTGATCAGATCACAAACTTTTACATCAGTTTTTTTACTACATGCATTTTATAAAAAATTAGGATGCAATTGAAAAAATCACATTAAAATTCAATTATTCTCTAGCTTTTCCCCGTACCGTTTTCTGGCCACCCAGGGGAAAAAAAATGGATGTATATAAGACCTGAAAAAAACATGACTACTGAATAAATGTACTTGCTAAATTGGACCAAAATTGGCCCCAACACTTCAATTACCACTCTGGTTTTGGCTGTGTAAAGTATTTCTAAAGGCATTTTCTTGTTTAAAAACTCTAGGGGCCCTAGCAAGCACTGGCACATGGAAAATGCTCCTCCGTGTCTCCAGTGCAGTCATCACTCCAATCTCATCTGCAAAGCCTTAAGTGTTGCCTGTAGAATTAAACACTCACCTGCACCCGCTATTCAGAGCTAAGAAATACAAGAAATGTTACATGCGCCGCACCTCCAAGGAGGTTCATTCTCCTTTTCAGCCTTGACCACACAAATGCTAGCAGGAGCTACAGATATATTTGAAAGGTTAAAAGCTTGGAGTGTTTTACTGTCATCTTCGTAATGCTCCAGACATTTGAAATAAATTGTGGACTAACTCAGAGCTTCTCAAGAGATTAGGCAAAATTGGATTTTGATGTCCAATAGCTGCTGCTGCTGCTGCTATGGCTGCAGGCAAACCTGACAAGTCCAAGAGTCATTGTAGAAAAGGATGGAAGTGTTCAGGGTGATTGCACTAAACACTAAAACAAGGCCAGTTTAAGTATTTTCTGTGTAGGCTCCCTCTCCAGTTAGCTTGTTCCTCCAACCTTGGGGCACTGGTGTCTGCCTTATCCAATTACACGTGGGGAATTTTCTTCCTCAGCAGTTAAAATACTTGGGGACAGAGTTCCTTGTCAGGCAAGCATGGGTAATTACTGCCTATGCCATGATAATGGATATATGTTGTATTAATAAAGCTGAAACCCTTTCCACAAGGCACATATGATAGCCAATCACTTGCAGAAATGGTCAACTTTTGGCCATGAAGACAATTAAGTAGTAATTAAACATTATGACACACAGACTTTCAAAGTTTTATCATCATTATGGCTTCCTTACTTACCATTTGTAGGTGGAAGTATCTTAAAACTAAACTCAAATGTAAACTTTCTTGACCAATGTCAGTTTGGCATCGACTCACTATTTAATTGACTGTTAACAAATTCTTCAAGATGTGACTGCTATACAGATATTTTATCTTCCTGTTGATTGGTAATTATACATTGGCAGAAAAATCACTGTTTCTTCCCAATTATTCCAGAACTCAGTGATTATTTAAACTTTGCTAATTAGCAGAGGAGGGCTGTTACATCTTCTGGGCAAATTGTACTTGATAATCCCTATTAAAATATACATGGCAGTAGTTGACTTGTAACAAAGGAAAAAAAAAGAAAAAAAAAAGTGGCAGTTCAAAGGGTATTAGATACAGCACAAGGCAAACGGGGCCTATTAAAATTTCCCCAACTGTTCTAATGAGAATGCCGAGGGTCATTTCTTCCTAGTTTACCATCTGTTTGGTTTCTGGCAAATATCTCTGGTGTGAAGGGAGGGTCCTGGAGCCCATTTGGCTTGTCACGAAGTAAACCAGGGATCTACAGCAATTTCAGTAAGTTACGAAACTGCACTTCAAGATCAGTAGCATGTACATAGCTAAAAACTTTTTTTAAGAGCTGTCATTTACCGACTATTCCTTATTTTTTAGAGCTGTGAGCAAGCACAGAGAGGCAGACTGAGCAGGGGGGGATCAATTTTATAGGCTCACCTTACAAGAAAATGCAACAGTTGACCTTTTTCCATCTCACAATGTTAGTGGGGGATATTTTCCTTTATATGTCAAAATCTGAAAGCAAAACATTGTCCCTGAAGCATCAGTGTTTGAGCATAAACTGATGCTAAAACCAAGCCTCTGAAAGCTCAAAACCATAAACCCCTTCCAGAATGAGGAGAAGCCTTGGACGTCTCCAATGCGTGGTCCAGACCCACGCGCTGACAGAGCTGGGGCGCATTGTCTGTGGTACCCCCTTGCACATAACACTGTGGGTGTCCCTCAGCCACCCAGGCACCCTCTTTGCTCTTCTTCATCTGGAGATGAAACCAGCATCAAGCAGCATTGCCTACAGTAACTCTGCCCTATGCCTCCTCAGAGTCAAAGTTACACAGGACCTGGAAACCACACTTTTCCTTTTCCCCAGTTCCCAACCCATACAGATCCAGACCAAAATGAGCCTTCCTCTATAAACTGAGAGGGAGTTTTGGTCGTCTATGCAATCACATATGTAACCAAAATACCCAGTGGAGGATTATGGGAAGGCTGCTTTAATCCTGTCGAAAGGCAACAGAACAGTAAAAAGGAAAAGGGTATAAGATAATTTATGTGGCATTACATTATACCTGGCAATTGCTCTTTCCAAGATTTCCTCTAGGAAATGTATTATTCACCATATTTCAAGAATATTTTTAACTACCCATTTTTTTAAATCCCAGAGAGTCAATGTATTACTTAAAATATGTATGATCACCTTCATGATATAGAAACAAAGAATTGCAAAAGAGAAAAGACTGCAATATCACCTTTCATCTTCTATTTTTTGCTTTCTAGGAAAGAAGATGCAAGTTCAGGCACTGAAATGTTTCCAGGTAACATCACTCTCCTAGTTTCTTATAAAGTAGCCCAAGCAGTTAAACAAACCCTAAATTTCATGAAGAGTTTATGACCTCACAGTAGAATGGAGTTATCTGTTTTAAAAGATTGCAAATTACAAGTTGTGTAAACGTACACAGAATATAAACAAAAAATTTTCGTTACCCAATTAGGCCTAAGACAACACTTTCCAGTGTAATGAGAGCTTGGAATCCACTGTCTCTACTACAATAGAACTTACAGTCTTCCAAGAGGACCTTTGTAATTTAGGTTGGAAGGTTAATGCATATATAAATGTTATCATGATATTACTTGTTAATTCCACATTTACTAAAAGGTACACATCAGTGTAGTGATTATGATTTTGCATAAAATTAGGTTTTGGGGGGCTTAGCTAGAAAGGCTCATGTTTCCCACCACAGTTTATAAGAGACCAATTACACCAAACTTAAATATAATTTGTCATGTATTTATCATGTGAAAAGCTACCAGGGAGCCAGAAAACCTTGGGAAGAACTGGAGATGCAGCGTGAGTGGCAGGTCAAAGGCAAGCTTTGATGTGTGCAGCCCAGCACATCTGTCTGCTCAGCCCGCCTGTCACTGGGATGATCCTGTGTAATGAGACAGATTCAGGTCCTCAGCTCATAGCGCTCCTTATCGCTGCTGAGGGATTAGGCTGTAATCTTCTCCTTTAATTGTAGGAATGATACCCTGCTCCCTGCTTTCCAGAGCACACAGCTTTGGAGGAGCTGTGCAGTATTGTCATACTTCTGCCAAGCTACAGAGTGTACCTACCACCCTACCACCTACCAAACCATTTATCCTTACTCTCATTTGCAAGCAATCATTCCCATCAAACGTACCACCACATTTGTAGCTTCCTAACATATTTTTTTTAGTACTCCTGCCTCTCACTTTCCTCTTTTATATTTGGACTAAGCCAAGCAGTGAGAGCCTCTAAATGACTGTATTGGAGATTAGTCTTGGTGGGCTGATAAATCCCAGAGCACAGCCAGATGACCCAAGCTGTCGAAAAAAAGGCCAAACACCAACAAGAAGCCTCAGAGACAAAAGCAGAAGAAAGGAAAAGAACTGATGGATAAAGAGATCCCACAGAAGTCCAAAATGTGTCTCCAGAGACAGACAGGCTGTGAATAAACTGAGGGCTACTGAGGAGAGACAAAGAGTGGGATTGCCCTTCAGCTGACAACACTGAAAGATGTGGGAACATTTCCACATAAACACCACACCCATCAGGAAAGGAAAGTGGAAGTGATACTGGAGAGATGTAGCTGGGAGTATCTGTTGTATCAGGGAATCCAAGGAAGAAAGAAACAGTCTTCTTAAAAGCTACTTTTAAGGATAATTTCTTTGCTAAAGGATCCTCCCAGCTTGGTTAGTGAAATTTCAACACATTTATGTTTGATCCCAGTTCTAATTTTAGCTTTACAGTTTTAGTTTTACTTTAATCTGAACCCATAAAATGGTTCAGCCTGGGACAAAACATTATTATTTATGGCCACTATTAACTTTTATACCCAAAACCTCACATATTTCTCCCCAAAAAATTGTTAGAAGGTTTCCCAAATAAAAATTTCAACAAGCTTCATGTCAGTGTAATCCCACAGAGGAAATCAGAAACTATTTCTTTGCCTACACAATATGTACTGAAGAAGAAAGAAAACATAACCCCAAGAATTAAAATATTTAATCTTTTTCTCTTCAAAGCTTCTTCACATGGTTGACTGTGATAACTGATAATGATTGTGTCTCCATCAAGGAGCTTCCTAAATTGGTAAAAGATAATTGTAGTCACAACACAGTAACTCATAGCACAGAAGAGACATATATGTATGTTAGGGAGACTTCAAATTGTTGGGCGGTCTGGAAGATTATGATAATCTAGCGTGACCTCCTGTGTGAGACAGACAAGAGCATTTCAATGGTAATATTGCAAGGGAGAAAAAATATTCATCCCTGCACCACAAGCAACCACTATCAACCCAATTTCAGAATATTACTATCTTCAGGTTTTAAAGGCCCAGCTTTGTACCCCACCCCCATCTAATCTATGGTAAACCACATAAATCTTTGAATTGAGGTCTCTGAACCTGACTAGTCCTCAACATTAAAAAAACATAATAATTTCCAGCAAGCTAAATCTAACTTGAATATCTCAATCACTTGCCTCAAAGGAGAAACAGCTTCTTTGCTGATTGGAAATGATGACACAACAGATGGATCCAGGGTTTCTGGAGAAAGTGCTTTATATTTTCTTCAGAAAAAAAACCTATGTCACTGCCACCTACTATTCTACTAAACAACATATTAAATACTGTGGAGACTGCTCTATTTTTCTACTGAAAATTGTGGATTTTAAAATACTGTTACTTTTTAAAACTACCAAAGAATTTTTAAAAGCGTATCATTTACATGCGAAATGCTTTTTGGAAGAGGTCAGCCTTCTCATCTTTCACTGCAAGGTAGAGATAGGAAAAGTTTATGTAGCTCTTAGTCCTGGGAGCCATCAGTACATCATAGATTGAGCATTCATATAAAATTGCATTTAAAAGCCATTGAGGTTTTTCCTTCACTAATGACTTTTTACTGTGACTTCAAAGACATTGCACAAGAGCATCATCTGTTACGAAACGTTCAGATTTGTTTTTCGTTTTTTCAATGTATATACAAGCTTAGGGAGTAGCAAAGAAAAACAGCAAAATGAGACTTTTATTTAAAAGACTTTGTAACTAACACTGTAACACAACTGACCCTACAGCTTATCCACAGGAAGTTAAAAAAAAAAATTCAGAGATGGCAGCACTTCTTCTCTGACATAAATGGAGGCATGCTCAAGACAGAGCATCAGATCTCCCCAGGCATGATATTTGAGAATCTGCATTGATGAGCAAAATGAAGTAGTTCCAACTCTGCATGACTGTTTTTGCATCACTTTGGCTTTTGTATTTTTCCAGCCGGTAGGCTTGGAGCTTCTTTTGGATACAGAATGAACATGTCACCAGTTTAATTGTTGGTTATCTTACAGTGACAGAACGGTCAAAGTAACACATCAAGAGCTAGAGAATGACCCTTGGCAAGTTAAAGAAGGCCACGTTGTTTTACCTGTCACGCATCACATGTTACTGTAACATCTGTCTCAATAAATCAACTGGAACAGCCTTATTCTACAAATGAAGGTACATATTTAGGGAAAAATACAGACATTCTTTGTAAATGCACAGAGGTATTTAGGTTCTTAAAATTTTTCTTAATTGTCATTCTTAAATGCTTATACGTAATTAAACATGACCTGTATACTTTGCCCAGTGAGTTTGCCGTGATCTGCCCAGTGATGTGATACAAACACTTATTTTACAGCAAGGTAATAGCTTGCCAGTAACTTGACCATCCCAGAAATTTCACATTGATAATTACTTTCTGTCTTGCTTACTCCATCAGATCCTATTCATCCTGTAAACAGTACAGTGGGAAAGGAGAAACAGCAGCACAAATTCTTCCAGAAAAGAGAATCTTTCAGTGCCTTTTGCACAGGGCATGAAATACCTGTGCCAGCCATGCTCTTCCTTTTGCAAGGCTGAGCAAAAATTCTGAGGCTGAATGGTAGTGTTATCCACAGAAGCAAAGCCCTTCTCAAATTATTCCTCAGTACAGTTTTAAATAATGTGTTATTTACATTACATTCGTTCATTTACAAGCAAATGCATGTCTGCTAAATGACACCGAAATGCTCAGACCACTCATGTTCTACATGCATTATAACAAAAGTAAATACCATGAGAGGTTATTATGAAGAAAGTACTGAATTCTGACCCAGGAAGACAAATTAGCATTTAAACATGCTACTGCAAGTGCAGTGCAGTTGGTGTCCCATACCACTGGTACCTGTTTTTGTACCTTCACCATAGATTGCTTGTTAGGGTCACTGAGTTCCTCCAATTGGAGGAACACAATTCTTACTATTATTTGTAAGGAAATAAAAAATGCTGCCAAGTAACAAACTGCAGAAGGTATAGCTGTCAATTACTTGCACAAATTTAGAAGGGATTACTTTAAAAATGTTTGTCCTTAGCACAGCTGCTACTGCTGAGGGCTACAGCAGAACCTGAAATACACGATAATTCTGCAAAGCCTATCATACCGCTTTTACTGCAATTCTGCTTTTTGGACATGGTAAATAATTGGTTGTATAAAATATCTTGACCAGCATTCTGGTTTTAATGAAGATGCTATTAACTGAATGGAAAAGTAGGTTGACATAAGCTTAAAGGAAACAGGTTTTCAGTCCAAGAAACAGTTAGAGGCTTTTGGCTAAATGCTTCAGTTTATACAAAATGTCACACAATTTAGAAATGGCTGTTTAAAACAATTTATCTGCTGAGGCTTTTCTCTCTTAAAACTTACATAATTCAGCATACTAATACCAGGGCTAAGCAAAGATGAAGGTGGTACAGGAAGCAATAAAAGCTGCCTAAAAGCCACCACTGCCTTTTCTCATTGACTCCCACTGACTTCCATGTATTATTGATTACTCAGTCTAAATTAACCTGTTCCAATAATTGTGTTGATACTGATGTCCTCTGTACAACCAAGTATTTGTTACACTGGGTTGCAGAAGGTAAGTTACACTGGACTTACCAAATCCAAAAGCACTGGAACCACCAACGCTCTGGGAAGCCTGAACACTGGTAGATGTGTAGAGCCCAGTTACCAGTAAGCCATCAAAGAAGGTACTTGTTGAAATAGTCACTGAAATGAGAGAAAATAAAATATGTGTAAATATTATAGCCATGATCTTATACACGCTCTGTGAGAAGGCTCTTGCTCTTGAATAGATCCCATCATACAGTCCAGTGAATACATCTGAATTCCCCCAGTATTTATGATACTTTTACTTTCAGTTGGTGCTTGGGAAGTTGCCTTTGCCAGAAGCATAAGCTGTGCTATTCATGAAATACATGAGTTAAAAAATAACGCACTGGGATGTAAGTCTTACGAGCAATTGACAAGATATTAGAGTGTAGTAAAAGCAATGAAATAACCAGGATTATGGTACTGTTCTTTCCGGACCTAAATAGAGTGCCAAGTTACGGTTATCAAGCCCATTACAGTATTACACATTTAAGTTATGTGGGCATCTGAGACATTACAAATTGTGTGTATTTAAATAGCTCAGGAATGTATTTTTAATAGATTCTGAAGTAATAGCAGAAAACATCCAAATAGCAACTACAAGTAACATTTGAATCTATATGTTCTTTGTTAGAATTGACAATTCTTGCAGCATTTATTTAACTCTTGTACACACTAATTCTCATATTTTTACTCTGGTGTGTTTGAGAAGATAACCCATGAGGGAATATATTTATAAAATCTTTTTGAACTTCAGCAAAGCTTTCGGTACTCTCTATCGCAAGATCCTTCTGGATTGTAAGATTGTCTAGCACATGGCTCGATAAACACACCATGGGATGGGTGCTCACAGGTCAGGCACAAAGGGTTACAGTGACTGGGGTGACATCAGACTGAAGACCTGTCACTAGTGGGGTTCCACAGGGCTCCATCCTCAGCTGTATGCTCTTCCACATCTTCTTAAATGATTTGGACACAGGACTGGAGGGGATGCTGAGCAAGTTCAGAGATGATACAAAATTGGGAGGAGCTGTTGACTCCCTCAAAGGCAGAGAGGCCCAGCAGAGAGACCTCAACAATTCAGAAGGCTGGGCAGTCACCAACCATATGAAGATCAATAAAACAACAAAAAGCTCTCCCTGCTGAAGAAGAGTCTTATGACTTGTAGCCTCATACACTGAAGATGCACCCAGGCCTCAGCACACTCATTCTCATACCTCGTACCTCAGTCCTTTCTATTCCCTTAACTCAGAGAGATCGGTGCTTGTCAGGGATTGTTGATAAATTCCAATCACTCCCTAAATCACGTTCTACCTCCCTATATTTCTCTCTCTTGCTGGGGACATCATGAGCCAGTGACTGGCCAGGAAACTGAAGCAAGATACTGCTAGGACATTCACTGGTGATACACATTCAGCAGAGAAACTGTTGGGTTTCTTAAATCCTAATAGTCATCTAGTGTTTCCTCTGTGGTACGCATTTGGCTTAAACTTAGTGTTTAATGTTTTAAAAAACATAAAAATGTTGACAGTAGCTTAATTTACTGAGCAGAGGAGAAATATTTACCATATTTAATTTATCCTTCAACTCTTTGTATTTAATTATCTTTCTTTCTTTGATTATTCAATACTACACTGAACAAGCCTTGAATCCAACTTTTCTGCTCCCATGACTCCAAATTTCAATTTTGCAATAGACACTTCCCTGAATTCAGATGCAGGTTCAGAGCCATATGTTCAGTTTTTAAGAACAGGCTACTTCTGATATATGTTAAAAGAACAGCAAAAGACTCTAGATTTTTTTTTTTAATAAAAGATGTATTAGGGAGAGTAAAATAAAATCAAACAAGCAAACAATGACTTTTTCTTGCATTTGATGATAAAGTGGTGAATAATACATGACCTTTTCTTCCCTTTATGCATTTAAACCAACAAAGAGGCAAAACATATGTCGAAAAGTATGCCTATCTGTTATTTTTGAAGACTTGGCAAAAGAGTCAGTGAAAAGCATTGATAGAAGGGCACTGGGCCAGTACTTTGCTGCCATTTTGTTTCCCTGTGGGGAATCATCTTATTCTTTACTGGATAGGATATAATGCAAAAGCCTACTGTGAACAGGTGACCAGTTTCTCTGTGGGAAAGAAGTGATATTTCACAATGCCTGCATTTGACTTTGGACATATTTGTGTGATTGTCAACCCTCATTTTACATAAGCATGTAATAGGTCAATTTTTATTGTTGAAAAATTTCCAACACAGTATGGGTCCCTCATTAAGCCTCTGGGAAACTGCACAACGCCTCTAGCACATTTTTTAAAAACAGGGCACTAGGCTGTTATTGTACACGTGTCATACATTTCAGAATAACTTTTTTTCTCTTGAAGAACTATGAAATTAATCACAACACTCTCAGTGATGATTTTTTTCTACCCACAGGTGAAATACATCAAATTCCCATAAAATGAAAGAAATACACTATGCCAAGTGATAATGACGAAGAACAAGAAAGCTGTGCTAACACACAGCTCAGCAACAGGACTACGATTTTATAGAGGGACTAGGGCTTGTTACTGTGGGGTCTTAAATTCCTTTTCCAAAAGCAAGAAGTTTCCCTTCACCAGGCTTTATTTGTGCCTTTACACCTGCTCATGCCATGTGTAGTTGATGCCAAATATCTGGTGCTACAGAAGCAAGGATCAATGTCATGACCCACTGGGACTTTGGAAAACATCTGGAAGGACACAGCTGCACAGGGCACTCAGGGCTGGGCAGGCAAGAGGGGCTCTGGCACTGCCCAGCTGCTGCCCCATGGCACCGAAGGGGCAACACAGCAGCAGGTGTCATCTAAGAGCCCAAGCAGGCACTGCTCCGTCCTCAACAAGACCCTTCTGTGGGAGGAGAATTTGGTGAGTGAAGCAGTGCAGAGGCCTTCCTGTCACCGGGGACCAAGTGGCTGGGCACGGGTAAGGTGGACCCTGCCACCCCACACAGAGCAGCTTCCCATGCCAGCCCTCCTGGCTGCTGCACCAGGGCATCTTCCCAAGAAATGCATGAGGGCTGTGTTTTGGAACAACCTTCTGATCAGACAACATCGCTCTGCAAATTTTAGAGGCAAAGGTGGTAACTACTTTAAGAATTGCTCAACACTTCCTTCTATTTTCAGTTCCTGAGATCTTTGCTAATTTTTACCACCTTGGACTTCTTGGGTTGGTTTGTTTTTCATGGTGTCTCCCTCGGACTGATTTAATTACTTAAGGAAGAAGGAACTTCAATCAAAACATTTCATTCGTTTCTGAGGTGAAGTTAGAGGAAAATGTGTTGCCCTGGATGAAAAATTACACTGTCCTTTGCTTCAATCAGCTCTTCTGCTCTGAAGTGTGAGAGTGTTCCTTCAAGTTTGGACAAGTTATATTTTATATACATACACATTAAAAAAAAATTAAAGTTTACAAATGCTCAACAGAGATATTTTCATTTTTAGTATATAAATGTTTCTGGAGACTCTGTCCTCACTTAGTACTCTTAGAGCACTCTCTGACTAATAAAAGCTCACTGAAAAAAGTCCCATGAAATATATTTCAGTCTGCTTTGTTGGAGCAGAAGTGCTTTGTGAAGCTATCATTCCTGATGATGTTTTGATCTGCAAAGTTTCTCAGTGTTTTAAAACAGGAAGTCATATCTGCTGGCTGGAGAGAAAGGACAAAGAGAGGGATCTTTATCAAAAGCCTAAGCCTTCTGATGAGAAAACATCAATTCATCAAAATCCCACTTCTTGAAATGCTGAGAAATGTGCAAAATGTCACAAAAACAAAATTGCTACAGAAGTCTGACAAACACCATCACCAATAACTTAAACTTAGGAGACAGAAAAGTAGACCTGAGGGCAAAAGCGAGCTGTGATGGAGGAGGTGGTGACTGGAACCAGTACAGGGAATAGGGGAAGAGAAATTTTTGGGGAGCAATGGGGGGTGAGGGGACCACAGCTGGCGAAAGTAGCCAAGAGAAGGTGATAAAAAGCAGGAGATAGGATCTGTACCTGTAGCCTGGAAACCCTAGAAAGGTTCAGCATGAGGGACTCACAGAGTGACTGGGAAGAGAGACCAGGTACAAAACCCAACAACAAAGTGTGGGTCAGCCCCATGTGCTGGTCAACAGCCACAAAAGCTGTGTACTCTTAGTCAACCTTCTAAATTGAGTGAACAGTGTTTGTGTGATGGATATGAAACATTCCTGTCTACAAAACACGTGGATAGGAATACATGGATTAGTGAACAACTCCAGTTTATTTTGTAAAAGCCTAGGAAATGGCTCCATGAAAAAAAAATCATGTTGGGGGTGGGAAACACCACAGAAGTATCCTCTGGTGCTGTTTTGCCCTACCCTTCTTTCTGTACAATGGCTGTGGTCACAAAATTTCTGAGAATCATGAGGCCCTCAGCTCAATTTTCCACCAAAAATCATGGGGAGTTGTGGACTGCAACTCCTGCACACTCAGCACATACCTGCTGCTGTGCTCAGTTGCTAACAAGGCTGGTTCGGCAGGCAAACAGGCTGGCCACATCTCGCCTATGCCACCATCTCTGGGAAGGGAGGGGATGCAGCAGCCTTTTCTGGAGAAGCCTTTCATTTTGCATGACAAGTTTCTGTGAGAGCCCTGGAGTTGATGCCTCCCGTGGGACAAGGAACAGCATGGCCTTTGGCAATGCCAGGAGCTGACATGTCTCGAGGAGGGAGAGGGTCAGGAAGAAGGAGGCTGGCAAAGATGCTGCTGAAATTATACCATAGGTGGAGGTAGCAGCATAACAGGAAAGACAAAATGGGGTTTGAACTGTAGTTATAGTCAAATATTTCTAAGAAAATCATGCTGTTCTTATGAACATCATTTTCACTGTTTCCAGTGTTATATGCCACACATACTGCATAATATTATAGAAATCTATTAATCGGTGTAAGTAATTGCATAAAATTTGCCTTACATTCTCTCGAGGGACTGATCTACTCTCCAGAAAGGCAGAGGTATTTTGACTGATATTAGAAATACTCAAAATATAGCCAATGCATCTAAACTGTAAAAGAAAGAGCGCCAGGTGAAGGAAGGGGATCATCTCAGGAGATACCTGCCACTGACAGGTCTTACCTATTTTGGCTGCTCTTCAGCACCAGCTAAATGTCACTAAGAGGGCTGATATATACAGAAATTCCACAGAATTTGCAGCTGCTGTTGATGACAATCACAGAGTATTGATAAATCACAGAAGGAATTGATAAAGGCAAAGGTCTTTGATGTCCCACACACTTCTTAAGTGAGCCAAGCCAAGACATAGCCACAGTGTGAAATTGCATTTTTGTATACCATAAAGAAAACAGAAAATAATTTTAGGATGTAAAATGGGATCACCACAGACAGTAGACTTCCTGAAATGAGGCTTTCTTTCATCAAAGCAATGACAGGCACTTTTTTAGGTTCTTCTCAAGGTCAAAGCCAGTTCCCTACAACACTGTAATATTGCATCATCATACACCTGAGTCATGGCTGGAAACCTTCCTCTTAGGAAATAAATTATTTATGCTGAAGTAATGCTTTTGGGGTTTTTTTCGGCTTCACTCCTAAAAAAATATACCAGCCTCTGCAAATCAGGTGTGCAATGGCACTGTTCAGAGAGGCCTAGAATCATTCACAGTGCTGCAGGATCCTGCAAAAGGAATGGAGACTAACATCAATACAGCCAAGACTGTCAACATCACACTACATTCACAGAGTATGCTGAATTGGAAGGGAGCCACAAGAATCATCAAAGTCCAGCTCCTGGCCCTGCACAGCACCACCCCCAAGAGTCACACCATGTACCCGAGAGAATTGTCCAAACACTTCTTCAATTATGTCAGGCTGGTTCTGTGACTACTTCCCTGGGGAGCTGTTCCAGTGTCCAGCCACTATCTGGGGGAAGAACCTTTTCCTAATATCCAACCTAAACCTCACCTAAGACAACTTCAGGCCATTCCCTCGGGTCCTGTCACTGGTCACCAGTGAAGAGATCAGTGTCTGCCCCTCTGCTGCCGCTTGTGAGGAAGTTGCAGACTGCCGTATCTCCCCTCAGTCTCCTCAACACAAGGAAGATGCTCTTTGTCCGTTCCCAAGTTTGGTTCCCTTTTTCAGGCAATGGAACCTTTCTGCCACCCTCATGCAATGCCAAACACAAGTGACCCATCAAGGCATGTAGTGCTGTTAGGGCACAGATAATACCAAGTCCAAATCCTTAAAATACCAGACCACTCCTGAAATGCCAACTACAGATTAAATTGCTAGTAAGAAGAGAATAAGCCCTGATGCCTTATTTAAAGGCCACTGTTAAGACACCACAGTGATTAGAAATCTATAAATACTTAGGCAGAGCTTTACAGGTATGCATTCCAAACAGTGGGCTGATAAATGTACTTGTAAGTGAATGGTGGAGAATGCGTTGTTACAAGAATCCAGAAAGTGTATATACTGAATTGCAGTCAGAACCTTATTACTAAAAAAGAAATTTTTAAAAGACTAGTGAAATGCATGTTGATATCAAACTAATTTTTACTGCCCACATACGTACTTTGCTTTCAAAAGAACACAAAATCGAGAAATTCATAATTATACAGCTATTTCAAATATGAACACCAGACAGACATGCAAGAACAGTATGAATCACAGGTCTACACATCATTCAGCAGCAACAAAAGCAGAAAATCCACAGGATTCTTACTCATACTGGCTTTGATTTTCACCAAGTAGGTGGAAGAAAGCAGAAAAAAGACATTTCACCATGGTTAAGTAAACAGACATGCAGTCTTACAACTGAAAGCATTCTCACTTTGGTATTGGTTTTCTGAAGCCCACAACCAAAGCACTTAATTCACAGTAACACACCAGTGAGCTTTTCTTGAAGCTGTATGGAACAGCACCATCTCTAACCTGTGATGCCCTCACCAGTAATTCCAGTTAGCAATTACCCTCAGATGGAGGCGAATAAAAATGCACAAGTTTTGAACTTTGTTCTAGACAGCTTAAAAATCTGATCTGGCCTTGCTTTGTGTTAAAGTACAGTTTCACTTCTTCTGCCCCATGCTCCTTCAAATCTCCGTGTCTTTATAGCTTTTCAAACCCTTTCCTAAATTGGTAATGAACAACAGAGAACTGAAAATAGATTGCAGATGTATGGCAAGATGTCCGTAACATGATATCCAGAGGCATCATTTGTCATTGATGCAAAGAGTAGTCTATCAGCCTTGTAAAAGAACTATTTGCAGAGACATTACTTATATTTTTGAAAGTTCATAACAAAACAGTGACGATGACACCACCAGCAATATAAAAAGTGCTTACTCTTGTATTCCTAAACTATAAAGGATTGGTCACATTTGTTTACGTGGTCCGAGATGCTTCAGAGCTCCCATCTCACTAAAGTGAAGAGTCCCATGGTTAGACCAGTGAACAGACTTCCAATGTAAGACCCAAGAGTCTTACTTCCTATGTATCAAAATCCGTAACATAAATACATTTCTGACCATATTCAAAGCCACCAGAAACTTGGCCATGTTGAGCAGAGAGATGCTTTGTTCCAGCTGGCGTCACCAAACACGTTGGCACAGCCAAGAACCTGACAGGGGAGAGGTAAGACTGGCTGCTGTCTTAGCAGTCTGCTTATAACCAACAGATGGGCAATTAAGGCTCTCACCTAGGTAACAGGATTCAAATCTGAATTTCCCAACAAAATATTGTTTTAAAATATTTTAAACTCCAGTGCCTGTGTGGCCCAGCCACTGTCCCTCAGCTGCAGGCATTGCATTTTGAATGGGAAAACGTGAATACCAGCTGGCACAGAGAGAGGCAAGTCCTCTCTTCCTTTTGGGGCAGCCATCTCGGAAGGAGAAGATGGAGCTTTCAGTCAATGGCCCAGTGAATATGTGCTGCTGCTATATAAAGCTCCAGAGAACATCACATCTATTTATGTCACCCCATTTAGGCTGTAAATCTCACCCTAATGTTGAGGTTTAAAACAGACCAGATGAATCACACTCCAGAAATGTCTGATTCTCCTCACCGACTATAAAGGGAGCCTAGACTGTAAAGCTCAGCTGTAGATGTCAACACTGAAGATGGCTAAACTGAGATTATCCCCACCAAGAACCATTCACACAGAGTAACTTAATTATCCAATTTCTGTTAAAATGTCCAACTATTGCCCACATCAGAGGGAACTGAGCAGGAATTAAGCATCCCAGAACCCAGAGCTCACCCAAGGACATTAGAGACAATGACTGTCTTTATCTTCTTTTCTTGTGTTATGCCAAATATATCACTAATGCTTAGCAACTTAACAAGCCCTTGTAGTCCCAAAAGACTCCAAAGGGTATCAGCAAATGTCTCTTATTCCATTTGGTAATTCACAGAGGCCTGAATAGTATTAGTGGAATTTAAGCAGTAAACACAATAACTTGCATATGAAACAAAATCTGTTTCACTAAAATGTACACCAGCTATGTCTCTAAAAATTCAACCACAGAATTAAATTGTGTACCACAGCCAGAACAAGAATAAACATCTAAATACAATTTCCTGTAATGACTGAACAGGACAGTTATTTATAGTTTTAGTTTAAGAAACACAAACCAAATCATATTATTTATTGAAATACACCTCCAGGCAACAAAATATTGTTAATATGAGAGCTATCAGCATAACATAAAAGCCAGTAAAACACGTTTTAACAGTATTTACATGACGATTAGACTCAAATGATTGTGAAATGTATTTTGTGAGTGGTAATATATTATTTCTCTTATCCAAAGTCCCAGGAGAAGATTGGAAGAGATGATGGTCAGTCCCAGACCTCACCAGCTGCATAGGGCACGAAACAAGCCTGGTTACTGGTGTATGTTGGAACTGTTTTGTGTCCTTATTTAGCAACCACTGTTCTCCTCATTAAGTTTCAAATTCAAATTCTTTCCTGCTTCTATGAAATATACCAATATAAATTTTTTCTTAAAAACAAATTAAATGTTATTGTGATTACCTTTTTATTACTCTAAGCCTGAGAATATTGACCCCCATTTTGAAGCCTAACCTTATTTTTCATGCCTTTCAAGTTTATGTGAGGTTGCCTGTTTGATACCCATACATGAAAATTTCATATTGTTTGCTGTGCTCTCAATAAATTATTTAGAAGATTTGAGTATTACTGCACTGTGTAGATTTTCAGAAGAGTTTGGTAAATCCTTTTATTCTGCTGTCCTCAAAAGACAAACACTCTCTCAATACGCAGTTAACAATGGCATTAAAAAAGAAAATGAAGGCTGGTTTGAAAGACAGCAAATATAATTATCCACTAGGAATTTATTATAACTCAGTAATATCTAAACATTTGCACGAACTTTTGTCTTAATTCTAGCTAGGGAAGCACGCCATCTAAAACCAGATTGTTGAACGTGCTTACCTCAGGCTAAAATAACACAAATCCTCTTACAAACACATGAATTATGATAAGCAAATATCATGAAATGCAGGAGTTCAAGTGATGCTGGAGAAAAAGGAAGCATCTGGCTGCCCATGGCTTGAAAAGGTGCAGTGTTCACTGGGTGAAAAACCGGATGGCTGAGTCCAAAGAGCAGTGGCCAGCTGCAAGTGCTGTTCCAGTTGGTGGCCAGTTACAAATGGTGTTCCCCAGGCTCAGTATTGGGGCCATTCCTTTTTAATATCTTTATCAATGACCAGGGCAGGGGGATTGAATGAACCCACGCTCAGTTGATACTTTTACAGCTTCAGGTGATGAGGAGCTCCATCATTTATGTTTTTCCTTTATTTTTAAGCTCTCTTTTCTCTGAATTCTTGTATTTTCAGTATCAGTGAAACATTTGCTTTATTAACAGAATTCAACATTTATAGATAACTTCCACAGCTCTCTCAACTATCCCTCTCCCAAAATTGAGGAAACTTACTTTAGCTTCCCATTACACGGGAAGTGTTCTCTCTCTCTCATCTTCTAGTTTTACTATAGTTTTTCCAAGCAGAGGCAACCAGACGCATCCATAACATAGAAATCTGGGCATAACGTTGTATTGCACACCCAGTGGTAAAAATGATGCCTGTTGTTTCTGTCTTCACTCCTTTCCTCTTAATTCCTAAGGTTCAATGTGATGATTTTTTTTTACTCATGCTTAGCATCAAGGTGATATATTTTGAAATTCACTCCTAATATCCTGTTCCACATATTCTGCATTATTTTTGCCTGTGTTCCCCACCACCACCACCTTCATTTTTCAGTAACACAGCATTAAATTTCACTACCTTAAGCAGCATGGTGTATGATGCTCTTACCTTCCTAACAAGTTCCCATTATCGTTTTGACCACTTTTAACTTCAGGCACCAAGCTACGACAATAACACTTCTTCCTCATCAGCCACAGTTCTCCCTCCTCAGAGTGGATTCTTTGTGTGATATAATTCAAGTGAAAGCTGGCATAGTCTTATAGTTTAGATATGAACAAGAGTGAGCAATAAAGTTTCTGACTCCATTTATCTTTAATATATTTGTGCTTATCTTCCTTAAACCAGAGTTTAACAAGATTGCTTAATGGTCTGCAGAAATAAGAGACCCTAAATAACCTGGTGCTTCGCAGTCTAAATATGTTGGGCATCCAGTATAGCAGCTGTGCAAGGACATGCAGGTATTTTTTTTACTACCAGACTTGGAATTCATCTGCCTGGGTGTGAGTATGCAGAACATCATCCTCCTCACCCAAACTGCTCATCTCAGAGTCCTTTCTGTACAACACATGCACCCAGCACAGTCAGCAGAGTCTGAATTGCAGCCTGTCCCAGACCCAAAGTTGTTACCAAGCCAGGCTCTGGGAGGGTTGGCTATAGACCCCAGGGAGAAAGGAGGCAAGAGTGCACAAGAGTCCTGATTAGAAGGCAGAAAATAAAGGAAACTAGCATGGAAAAGTGAAGACTGAAACACACTGAAAGTTGCTGAGAACCATGAACAGAAGGAAGAGGACCAAAATACATCATGCTGTATTATTATGGGAATGGACACAAGAGTTCAAAAATCTGATTTAATTTTGTATGTGTGATTCATGCAACAAAATAATTCTGCTTAAGTACAGGCCCTCATTTAGCTGGTGCAGAATGCTATAAAACAAAATCTAGACAACCCCTATCTATAAACTGGAACAATACTACTAAATAGCCTAGAGATTGATTGACATTTTAAGGTAAAGAATGGATCAAATGAGGATTTATATGGGAAAATATAGTGGGGTTTATACTAAATTTAAAGAAGTATTTATACTGAATTCTGGCATGTGAATGACTAGGCTGTAACAAATGTCAATACAATCCTTTGACCATACACTGTAAATTAATACTGCAAGGTCAAATCAATAAAAAAATACCTGTTTCCAAAGGTTCAAATCAGAACACCATGGAAAAGAATCTGAAAAAATAAGAAAAACATTCACTAGTCCTCTGGCATTCATAAATACCTACTGAAAATTGAGTCAAAAGAATAAAAATGATGTGCTTAAGAAATAAAACTCCTAAAGTAAGAGCAGTATTAAAGCTCGATGGCATCTCTTTGTATCATCTTTGTGGTTATGTGGCTAAATGGGTCAGAGGCAGAGATGGGGACAGTCAGACAATACATATGCTTATCCTTTACAGTGTAATTCTTCACAGTGTGGTTTGTAAAGGCTGAGCATCCCAAGTAGCTGACAACTGCCTCAGGAAGGGTATGGCTGTAGGTACATCACCTTAGGACAAGCTGTTGGTTCTTTGTGCTAGGTTTGTTGTAATGGTCAACTATTGAACAAGAAAGACAGAGGGCTGGAACAGCAGCACTGTAGCAGGTTGCGATTATGAAACATTTGACAGGGCTCTGTGGGAAATCCACACAGTGCCTTCTCTCTGTTTTGCTTGGGCAAAGGGTTGGATCTGAGGATAAAAAAAGGTTCCATATAGACTCCTGTTTCTAGGCAGGTAACAGATACTTTACCACCCCTAAATGTTTACAAAAAAGTCTGAGTCCAGCATTCTGATCAGGCAACCGGCCAAACCATGTACACACAGAAAAATACAACTGCAGCACAATGACTTGTGTTGAACTTGTCATTATCAGTTAGTTGCTTGCTAAATACTTTATAAATACAGCAAATTCCCAAGTGGTCACTTTCTGTTCTTAAAAATACAAGAAAGGGGAACAGCATGGTTCTTGTCCCTGGTGTACACAACTATCCCAGATAATACCAGTACAAATTCCCCAAGCAAATAATGGATTTTTAACAAATCACTTCATGTCCTCTTTCCATACTGAAATTCCTTCTGTTCTGCATATCCCAGTGAAAGCGATAAGTATTCACAGCCATGTCCCTGCTATGACTCATATCTTGTTAGAACAAAAAGAGGCACTTGGCTCTCTGGAAAATAAATCCCACAGCCGCCTGCCTTGGATTGCTGCAAGCTTACAGCTCCCTGGCTTGTGCACTGTTGTGTCACAGAGGTCTTCATGTCCCACAGGAGACAATTACTAAGAAGTACCTCCAGAACAGGTGATGTTCTGCATATTATTATAGGAGGCGGAAAGGGCGAAAATGGTAAATACATTTTAAAAGGCTCAAAAAGCACAGTTACACTGTGGGAAAGTCAGTCATCTGACAGGCTAAGCTGTGCAAATTCCACAGCCACTCTCCTAGACAAGAGGTTATTAGTGACAGGAAGAACTAAACTAATTGCCAGAATATCTTGTATTGGTATCCTCAGCAAGAAGCCAAGCTAGCCAAGAGCCATGATAACTAGCAAATCTCTGCCAGAAAAAACAATCAAGAGGTTTTTTATCTTCCTAGCATTTCTGCATCAGTTTGTCAATGAAAATTTTAAGAGGGAAACAAAGAAACCAAACAGTCACCCTCAAAAAACTCTCAACAAACCAAACTAAACAAACAAATGGCAAATTTAATCAAGTATATTTGATCCAAACATCACTGTCAGGACAAGCACAACATAACACTGGGAACACAGCTAAATCCATAGACTCCGGCTGGTCATTCTGTCTCCTATTCTGTGGCATGTGTTTACATCACTGGATGAATATTGTTACCAAATAAGCCCCCAGGAACACCAGACACCTACAATAACACAGGCCATTAATACAAGTGTACCAGCTGGTCAACATCTTACCTAAATGGTGTTGTTCTTCTTCCAAACCCCTGATCCTGTGCAAAATTAGACAGACACTTCTATCAGATTCCTCTCAGGAATTACTAAGGTCAAGGCAGAAGTGACACCAATATGCTGTGATGGGTATAAACCTCAACATCCTTTCCCACAGAATAACTAGGAGGAGAAATTCCTCCAGGTATTTTCACCAGCAGATACCTACACTTGGAAAAAAATTCTGAGCAACCGGTGAAAAGAAACAAGTGCCTAAATACGGAAGAGGAACATTTAACATTCTGTTCCAGCTCCTGGCTCAACAAGTAACATCACTGTCAATCTGCAATGCCTTGAATAAGAGAAAATAAGAGAAACTTTCTGCATAGGGAAAGACTCTACATTGGTTTTACTGCAGCTGTTTGAAGTTGGACTCACTGAGAAGTCAAACATCTTGAGAAAAAATGGCAGAAGTCTCTGGTTCACCCTCAATGTCCCCCTTTAATTCAGTAATTAAAGCTCAGAGGAATGGCCAGACACCAATAAAAGTAGTCATGCCACTTCATACCTCATATAGACCTAGCTATGAAGAAATGAGGTATAAATAAATATAAGCAGCATGCTTCTGGGGAACTATATATTCAACACTGTCTTCCACTTCTGTCTTTTAAATTCCACAGTTGATTCAAAGAATGACTCTGACATCTGTCTAACCCTCTCAGTGTTGCACACAGGAGAATGAGCAAGAAGAATCAGGTAAGCAGAGTACAGAAAGATGGATCTGGATATGAGTGTGGTCTGTGCATCAGCTGCGATGCACTGTACACTGAACTTTCAAAACATGGAAAAGGCAGCAGTCAGCAAGCACGGAGGGAAATACATTTAAAAATCCACACAACAAAGGGTGTTTTAGGAATCCACCCCTGTACATATTTCACCACGTTAGTTCAGAGGCAAATGCATTCTCCTACCCAAAATCTTAAGAAACTTGGACTTTGCAATTTTGCTAGATAAACCTCTTCAATAAATAACAGAAATAGTGCAGTGACAATATTATTTGAACATTTATTGTTATCTTGAATATGAAAAGAGGGAATAATGATGGGCTTTTAGGAGGCTGAAATGCTTAGAAATTCATAAATGATATAATATTCTTACTATGACATTTTCAATGAAAATCAAATACTTTGATCTTCTCCGGTATCATTTCAGCTTGGAATTGAATATTTCAGTTAATCTTGTTAAACTGAAATGAAAAAAACCCTATTTTAATCTAAATCAACATTTTAATGTCCTTTCCAAACACTTTGTGCCAGGTTCCCCCTCCAGGTCGGCGGGGAGGGCACTTCACTATGCTTCAACTTTTACAATCTAGTTAATGCATCCAACCTTCCAATAGAGTAAAGGCAGTAAGATCCTAATCACAGATTTTGTGATACTACATGCCAAAAAAATGCAATTTAATCTTGAGGTGACAAACAACAATGTGAATTTCATATTCAATTCAATGAACCTGAAAACAGAAGTACAAAAAAACCTATTTTATTTGAGTCAAACTTCCTTTTTCCAAAATTTTGTTTTCCAAATAAAGAGTCAAGAAAAATGGTAGATTTTTTCCAAGTAAGGTTTTCATTCTGCAGAAGCCGCATTTTCTATTATAAATCATTCCTGTTGGAACTGTTTTTATTCCATTTCCTAGAGAGCAAAGGGGCACTTTGCCTCTACTTGAGTGTATTGTAATGCCTCCTTATGACTTCTTTTTTTCTCTTTCACATCTGACATTTTTTTCCTTATTGCTAACCCTGAAATAAACATGACTAAACACGGTTTTCCTGTGAGCTCACATACAAAAGTAGCTTGGGCAATGTATTCATTTTGCTGTTTATATTACCCTGTCAAAAACAGGGAGACCTTGGCAGTTCCTCAAGTCTCGAAGAATGAAGTCAAAAAGAAACTGAGCTATCATTAGGCAGCGTCTCTGAGCACACCAGTGTAGAACTGCAGGACTTACCTCAGAGTTCAAGATGAGATCTACCTCCAAAATACCTCTGGAAAAAGTTGTATTATATATATTACATGATTTATACTGGTTTTAGACTTCCACTTTCTCACTCAAGGACAGCTTCCATGTCCCACATCTTTGTAATGAGACAGAGTGTGCAACCTGCTCTCCTTTGCATTCCCACAGGTTTCCAAGGGCAAGGAGAAATACGTGCTACAGAGATATATTACATCTAACTACCTCAGAAAGTCAGACAGCAAAAAATTCAAGCCATTTAAGTCAAGAAAACACTCTTGGAATTGATATTTTTGGATGCACAACAGGGTATTAACCTCTACCATTGTTGAGCTCATCCTCTCCTCTGTTAAACTTCAAGTCTGCTTTTTGCAGCAACCAGAATTCTGCTTCGTACTGTAGAGAAGCACTCTTCAAAAGGGAAAAGCACTGCATCAAAGCAAGATTTCTACCTTGGACCACAGCAAATTGCTTGGCAGTCCTTTTATTATATTCGAGGCATTCTCAGGCAGCTGGGCCTCATTACAAGCAATGGTGCTTCAGCCATTAACTTCAGAGAGATCAGGATAAAGCACTAAATGCAATGAAGATAATTTAAAGCATGTTAAGCAAGAAAATGAACTAGTATGGAGCACTGCTAATGGTATATGCTAAGAATGCTTCCTGGTGAGTGATGCAAAACCATATATGCTTTGGGACAGATGCTCCTACAGAGTTTTTGTTTTCCTTCCAGCCCAGTGGAGCACTACCCTGGTGGGGGCCTTGCAGAATGAACAGCTAAAAAATGATGTCCATCCCTCCCTCTTCACTGTACTAATCCCAGGGGAGGAAATACTCCCAGGCAGAGCACTGTTGCAGAAAGTAGCTTCCGGGGAAGAAAAATGTGGTTAAGAGTTTGTCTATATAGGATTTGCTAATTTGTTTTAACAGCACTGGTGTTGTAAATTGGAAGATAAATGATACTGGTATTTGGGGATAAGACCAGACTTAGAGCTAAGTCTCAAATAGATCTATAGCCTTCCATACAGATCTTTATGTTTCATGTGCCATCAGTTAACACACGAGGCTGTCTCACCACTACAGTTGGGTGCTTTGATCGATTTGTGGTTCAGCAGCCACATGCCAACATGCCAGTCAGGTCTATCCCACCTCCCCCAGAGATACCGACACTCATTCTTCAGCTTTTTAGTGTAATTTGTTCCTTGTGAACTAACACGGCTACAACCTGGTCCAAGTTTAACCTCAGACTAGATCCAGGACTTGCATAGTCCCAATCTTCCCCCCAAATATTTCTGCTTTCCTAAGGAAACGCATAAATGTTGCAAAGACAAAACTTCAGCTTTCATCCTACAGAGGTTGTACAAATTTTAACTGAATCATATTTTTGTGAAATGTACACTTAAAAAGAACTTTAACAGCTGCTCTCAGACTTTAGGTGATCAATTTTGAAGTAGGTTCTATGAAAGAATGAACAATAACAGCCGAAGGTTGAGGCATTAATATTAACCTGTAATAAAGAGAATGATGTTTAAACCATTCCTAGAAATAAAAGATGAGTACCTGGTCCTAGAGTGCTGGAAGAAGCACATAGCTTAAATTATATCCAATCAGGCAAAATACAGATATTAAACATTTATGAGCAGCTCTGATATATTCTGAATTAATCAGTTCTGCACATTTAAGTGTTTTAATATTTAATGCTGCTACCTCAACAGTCCTGAAGAAATATTAAACTTTTGTAGAGTCCTTTAAAAGGAATAGCAAGAGATTTTACTACACATAAAATCTGAATTGTGGCTGTAGGTTTTGTGCTGTGTTTTGTGGAGAACCACGATTATAACGTATTGAACTACAACTGAATTTCTTAACATTTTCACCACAGATGAAACAGAAATAAGGACAGTAATAACACAAGTAACAATTATTAAGCCAGGGGTAAGTACATGCCCAATCTGATTAAGTCTCCTAGGCATGATGGATTACTCATGAAGGCTTACTAATATCATACTTTTGTGAAATCTCTCAGATGAGTGTAAATGGCATACTAAAGGCATTTTAGACATTGCAGTGTATTAATGTTAGTGTGTTAGTAAAGTAAATCTTCTCCAAAACACCAGCTGTGGTAAGCAAAATATATATATAGATAGAGATATTTAGCTGTCCACAGATTCCTTCACTGTAAAAAGCAAGCACTCTGAATTTTTTTTGCTGCTGCCAGTAATGGTAATTTTAAATACAAGAACTGTATACTAATTTATTACTAGTTTTAAAATACAGTGTTTAAAAGCATATTAAAGTTGAAAATGAGGACATGAAGACCTTTTTTAGAAGAGAGTCAGTCACATATAATGCTGATTCCGTTATTATAAAGCTTGCTTTGATTGTAAACATATTTCGGAGATTCTCTGCTTTATTACCTCTGAATAAAGTAAAAATTACTTGAAAAATTCCCAGTTAATACACTACAACAACACACTACAAAACTGTCGAGGTTTGATGGAAATTTTAAGAGGACAGTAAACACCATAAAGCCTCTGCTATGAACACATGCTCATTTCCATATCACTTTGAGTAACAGTTTGGAGTTCAGACTCTGCAACACCCATACTCCCACCCATCTCTTTGCCCCTTCTCAATTAGTGTAAATTCAATATATAGCTCTCATTCTGCATGGTTTTGCCTGAATTTTCATTGCAGACCACAAAACTGAGTTTACCAGTGGTATTAAGTTTACAGCATAGCAATTTCAAAGAGAACCATAGCACATAAAAATCAGTATATGTCTGTCATTAGCTAAGATACAGCCTGGCTCCCATATGAGTTATTTTTAAAAACAAAAAATTCAACAAAACCTACCCCCAAACAACAACAAAAAAATCAGGAGAAAGTCTCAAACCTTTATTCTCCATTTGTTTCTGAGGAAAACTAAGCCTCATCCTTTAACACAATTATGTTTCTAGTAACCAAATCTGCCACAATTGCACACACATAGCAAAAGGAACAGAGATGCCCCAGTTCAGTCCTTGCACCACTCTGTGGTCCTGCTAACCCACACTCACTCCTAGAGGCCTCAAACAACCAGATCTTCCACATGTACAAGGCCCTGCCCCAGAGATTATCCTTTGCTGATTTCACAGTATTGCTAGTAAGTGAACTCCGAAAGTGGCAATAATTCTGCCCTCTAATGAGACGCTTGTAAGCAGCAGCCAGAGTCCTTTACAGAACCTGTTAAACCAAAAGTGGGTCCTTCATTCCCAATACTGAACATCATTGTCTAAGAGCAAACACAGACACATGAAACTATTGCAGGTGATTGCTTTGTGAAGGGTCATGTTTCTATGAAAAACAGAGAGGAAAGTATGGGGAAGTCCAGAGAGAAAAAGCATGAAAGAATCTGTAAGGACACAATCTCACAGCTGTGAGACCAAAACACTTACTCAGCTGATGGCAAGGCCCTGTGATGGCCAAAGAGACTCTCTCATGTTGCTCAAGGAACTCACTCAGAGATCATCTCATGTCCCCATACATTCAAGGAAACAAGACTTCCTTAGAGTAAGGAGGAGACAATTAAAGAAAAAAATGGGAGTTACCAATTTCTTTTCTTACTGCAAGTGATTCATATGATCCTGAGAAGAGGAAATCTCAGTTGGATCTACTATCGATGGAGAGGCATTACAACCATTGCATCAAAAATGTGCAAGTAAGAGACAAGTCACGAGACATCCCAGTGACCCTTGACAAAGAGTTCAGAAGGAGTTTAAAACCAAACCAAAATGATGAACAAAAGCTGGCATAAAATAATTTCTAGAAACTTTCGAGTTTTTGCCAGAAAAGTCAGGGAGTCCCTTACAGATAGATAGGATCCTTATTGAGACAGCCATGGCAGACTTGGGGAATTTTCGGGACAGAATGGTGAATTTAACCAATTAACCAACCTGACCTGACTGCACAGACTAAGTTTCTCCCAAAAACAGGATAGTGGGAAAATTTGGACTAACTTGAAATATGCTAAGAAAGAGAAACTCTAACACAGGCCTGAACAAATGAGCAATCACATTGAGAAAGAGATTAAAGAATTACAAAAAACCCTCCAAATTATTATAGAATGACAGAAGTACCTACACAAGTGAACTTGGACTTGCAGAACAGTATTAGAGAAAGGAAGTTTTCCAGTAAAATGAAAAATGAAAGGACAGTGGATATGGGTTCAGACATCACTATTTTTTCAGGAGACATAGGAAAAACGCTAAGAGGTGAACCCCTAATTGGCTGTGTATGTTGCTGACCAGGCTGGGGAGATAACTTGTTCCCTTGAAATATAAGAAAACAGGTTTTGGTTGAAAGTGATGGAAATTTGAGATAGAGATTCAGACAATTAAGGAATTACACAATCTGCTACCTTCTTCAGATTTAAGAATGGAAAAAAAAAACCCTCCAAACCTTTATAAGACAACAAAATTGTAATATATTAAAAATTAGGTGCATTGAGATGTAGTTTCTCAAGCTCCTGGCCACTGCGAGTGGTGCTCTCATGCCTCCCTGGGCAGAAATACAAAGGCAGCAAGAAAGGACAAAGAGTCACTCACCCCCTCCACAGACGCCCTGGATCTCAGGGGAATCTTAGCTGCTAAAATTTCAGTGCATTTGAGACAGCAGTCCGTCCATTTGCAAACTGTTACTAAAAAGCTACAGATAATAAAGATAATAATGAAAATAAAGACGGGAACTGTGGTTGTAAAGGTCAAGCATGAGACGTAGGTAATGTTAGTGTCGAAAAGCTGTAAGGACAAAGGAGGGTCTCTGCTCAGTGATTTTACACTTAAGCAAGGAGCAGCAAATAGCTCTTTGTAAGCATTAGGATTCACTCTCCAAACCAACAATCATAAACAAGAAATTATTGCAATGGATCACACCACATGGATAAGCTGTAGAGAAGAAGTATAGAGAATCCACTTCCTGTGAGGCGCAGAGAGCTAAATGAAGATATTTTAAATACTTATTACCTTTTATCGCGGGTAAGCACCATAGATGTTACAGCAGATTCATCATGCTCTTCCCGAACTGACCTGAAGAACGGTAAGCAGCCAGCAGAAGCAGATCCAGGTGGCAATGAAAGCACAGCTTTATCAAATACACTCATCCTCACCAATTTATATTTACAGGCTTTGTTTTTTGTGTGAGAGGTGAAACAAGTAGCTTTCTCTGGCCAGATTGCTGTATCTAGGTGATATCTTAAGGCAGGGATTGGCAGAAGTTAAATTAAGGGAGAACGGAAAGTGACCAAGGTGCACATAAATATATATTAAAAAAAAAAAAAAAGACAAATATGGAAATAAATACCACATATATAGCACAGCAAAGACATACCTATGCCACTCCAGTGATTTATGCATAACTAAGTCTCTTGCTTGCACAACAAATTCCTTCAAACTTGTCACAGATCTAACCATAAAGTGGAGGAAACCTGCAGGTCCCAGCAGGCAGTCTCTGAGTTACACACATGCAGAACCACAGAAGTCTAAACTACTGATCTGAAACCTGATTTTCTTTCAGCAAGTGAAAATCTTTTTCGAATTGACCAGTAATTAGAAATAGCAACACATAAATCTGCAAAACATCTATGCACCGTTTTAATGAAAGCAAACCTTTAATAAACATTGATCTAAAAGGTAAGGTTGTTGGAAAGTTATAAGCAAATTAAACAAGGCATTTGAAATGAAAATCTCTTCAAGATCCAGCTAGAGCACTGTGTAGATCATTCTGTGCTATGGGGGGTCTAGGAAATAATACCAGTAGCAAAATTGTAAAACATATTGGGATGGCAGGTGCTGCAGTTCATTGTTATGCTAAAAAACTGCTAACAATCGTCTATAGCAATTGCAGCTGTCTTTCTTTTACCAATGTATAATAATTACCCATCTGATTAGCAAATATAACCACCTGCAGTTATCTGGTTTAAGGGTTCAACTACTTGTAAGGATGAAATGCCTTTCAAAATCGGGCAAGTTAGTGGTAAAACTAAACTGCACTTTCAAAGTTTCTTATTGAAAGAGTATTTCAAGTGGCAGTAGAATTATCTCCACTTTGGTACAAGTGCTCAGAAAAATGGTTTTTATAAGATGTGACAAAGTGTCCTAAAAACAGCCTCAACAGATTTTAAAACACCGGGTACGTCAGACACTATTCTATGAAGGAAAACTATTACAACCACATTTTTACTACTGGATATATCCATCCCACTACAGGCACTCAGGAATCTCAGAGAACACATTCAAATATATACAGCCAATACACGTGGACAGGTTCTCATCCTCTCTCTCTTTTTGCCTCAATGATTGTAATCTTGCTTCTTATATGAAAAAGCTGTTTCTCTTCAGTATTCTTCACCTGGGCCTATAAAACTCTACTCAGTCACTTGCCCAGGGCCATTTTACAGCTGAGTAAAATATTATTATTTCTTTTCATTAACATAAGTCATCATGGTAAAGGATGAGGAGGGTAGATTTTCTATCTGAACTCTCAAATTTTTATGGCAATTTTGATTGGGGTGACCTTGCTCTTCCATTTAATCTCACCAGACAACCAAATATTTCAAAATATATGCAAGTTATGTCAGTGTCCTCCTATGAGATACACAAGTAAAACTTACACTTTTGGACACAAATTTTCATTAATGTCTTTAATATCTCTTTTTCTGTATTATTGGCTTCGAGGTAATTCATAGATCACAGAAATCTTCCTCTTTGCTTGTCCCACCTTAGCTTTCTGTGTGTTCCATAAGAATAAACTCGCTTTGAAATCTGCAATTCTATTTACCCAGCCTTGTAGCTTCCTTTTAAATCTGAACATGAGTTTTTTTCACTCCTTTTCTGCTTCCTCTCATCTAAGAGAAAGCAGTCCAGCAAGGCACATTTGGATAAGTCTCATTTCCATACGGAAAACAGCATAACAGAATCACAAGTGTGTTTCCCCAACACGTCTCTCACTAACTGTTGATCCCACTAGCTGATTTCAACTAAACACAACCAAAAGGTAAACATCTGAAAACTACTGCTTCTCTAAATCCTCTGAAAAATCAGTACCCTGAGAAAGGTGCCCCTTCACTCCCCTCCCCTGGTCACTCCAGGGCTCTAAGTCTTTGAGCGTCCATATAGAAATACCTAAAATCCGAATTTTGCAAAGATTTGAGCACCAGGATTCACATTAAATTCATCTGCACTCATATATGCTGGAAACCCTCGAACACCTCATCAGCATATGCAATAAATATTTAGAATCTGAGGTAGTCCACACCAAGCCTGACATCTTGGAAACTGACAGCAGTCCCTGCAGGAACAGAGAAGGAAGCTGAACCACAGCTTTGAGCAAGGTTAAAGCAGAAAAGGATAACTACAGATGTAAGTGCTCAGCACTATGCAAGTACTAAGCAAAGGAGCTCTCTGTCCCCAACCACTCACCTCCACGGCTGGGCTCGTCTCTTTGTCACCTTTGACATTTTATGTGTTTTCTCTAACTCTTTTTTTTTTTTTTAACAACTGAAAAATGCTTTTTTAAATTTAATGTGCAACAATTATAATAATGTGTATATTAATCTCAGCAATAAGGATACATTTAGAGCAAGACTTTATCAACGCAAATTTGCCATTCAGAATGTAATTATAAAAGTAAGGAAATTTATCTTAAATATTAAGTTGTCCACAGACTATGGACAAATATATATGTAATCATCCAGTAATGATTCACAGCAAAATATTATTTTAAAAAATCTGCAATTTTTGTCGTTCACGTTCTCAGGATTTCCATTCACATGTAAACCTTACTGCTCCCATCAAATCTGCAGGCTTACTTGCGTAAATCATTGTTGCAAAAGTCAGGTTGTAAATCTGCTAAGAAATTGAAATTTTGCGAAGAAGAGGGAATTTGGAAATTTTTACTTAGGAAATTTTGGAGGTTCTCTAAAGGAGAGCAAGGAGTAGACAAGTAGGTACTTTAAGCATCCAATCTTCTTGGCACCTTTTCCAACTTGCCCTCTCATTGAACCAACACAGTTGTCTTTTCCTATTTTCTCTTCCTGAGCAAACACCTTTCTTGCCTTCCAGGAAGAGCCTGGGGAGCCCTGTGCCCCTGGAGCCCAGCCGCCTGCCGGGATGGAGCGGGAGCCCTGTGCCCCCGGAGCCCAAACGCCTGCCAGGATGGAGCGGGAGCCCTGTGCCCCCGGAGCCCAAACGCCTGCCAGGATGGAGCGGGAGCCCTGTGCCCCCGGAGCCCAAACGCCTGCCAGGATGGAGCGGGAGCAGGCACAGCACATGAGCACCCCTTGGCATCACACAAACGTCTAGCACCAACCAGAACGGACACAAAGGAATGTTAAAGAGCCACTTGCTGCCTGCTCACCCTGCTCACTACAACACACCTTCTGAAGGCGTTTGAAACCCTTCTACAAAATCGTAATTTGAAATGTGTCTCATCTCTGCCCTCATTGAGAGTAAGTTGATGTGTCAGTTGGAGGCTGGCATCAACCATTTTTGGATGATTGGTTTCAAATCCTCTAATCAGCTTACCATCCAAATAATTGAGCTGTGTGTTGGGGAAGGCCCTTTGAGGCGTGAGTGAAGACATTCTCCCTCAAGCCCTGGAGCAAAATTAGAGCCGTCATTTCCAGCCCCCCACATTGCCAGCACCTTCCTGCTTCAGCCAGCCAGAAGCTGCTTCATGTGCCTGAGAGCGTCCCGACGCCCAGCTCCCCACTACATGTGTAGCTGATAGAAATGCAGGGCAGCACCTTTGTTTTTCTAAGAAATACTGATCTACTACTATATATGTAGATTTAAAGCTAGGATTCAGACACATATTTTTCTTCTATTTTATCGAAATTTATAACCCTCACTATACTACCCTTATCAGCCACTCCATGAAACAATAGGAGACATGCTGTGACCCTCATTGTGGAAGCCTAACTCAGAAGTGATATAAATTGCAAGAAAAATATATACATTAGTATGGGATACAGTAACAGATGCAGAGCAAGATTTTCTACTTGCACAGGCAGCCCATAATGGGCTTTAAAACAAGGGCAGCATCCTGTGGGGTGATTTCCTCCCATGCTGTCCTTGCTTAAAGGGAACAAATTACTGTTTGCCAATAGGGATGATACAGCTGCCAGCTCCAGCATTCCCTTTCTGGCCATCCCACCTGGTACAAAGCCCCTTCAGGAGGGTGAAACACCAGTTTACATCCAAAAAACAGCACTGACAAAGCTTGCCCATTCCCCCTGAGCTCACACCTCTCCTATCTATACCATCCAGGACACCTGCCCCCTCCATCTTCCTTTCACAGCCCACCCTCATTTTCAATACCTAAAGGAGAAATGCGTTGGGAGCTCTGTTTTCCTCTTCTCTCACAAAGTAGCATGCCCTGGTTTTTATATCTTCCTTTTATTATCTTCCCCTATTTCCTAGTTCTCTGTAATTACATATTGGGACATCAAACGGTGAAGCAGGGACTGCTTTTGAAGGCTTTTATAATTAGCTTTTCTATTGTGTCCTCTAATACCTCCTCTGGCTTTAGACTTACTTTTTTCTGTTCACAACCTCCCGAACATATGGCAGTAAATATGCAGCATGCTGTGAGCTTCACCTGGAGTCTACTTACAATATATCTGCAATGTAAATAACAGACTTCGTGTCAGTCAATTAATCACACACCAGTGCTTGGCAGAGGGCAGGCAGATTGCAGGAAGGGAAATTGGAAAGTGGTGTCTGGATCAGCATCGGACTTCAAGTATTAAATATTACCTAAGCTGGCATGTTTCTCTGGCATCACTGCTTTTACCTAAAAATATTCTGTTACAATTGCATTAGAGTTAATTCAAGGCCAAATTCTCACCTCACCAGGACCATTTTGGTAACATTTCACGTAGTAGAATAATGATCTCATTTCCACAAACATGACAAAAATGCAAATTTCATACAGAAATTAAATTAAATTATATTAAATTTAAAGTGATCCCATGATGATGCACAAAATTAAAATATTGCCATTTCAGTAAAAGTGTTTCTTTTTGGTAAAACAAATTCATATTAATTATGTTACAGATGTATTTTATTCTTGGTTTTGCAACAATACATTTGAGCAAGACAAAGTACTTTGTTTACCTGATTCACTTTATTTAACTCAATTCATGAAGATATCATCAATTATAGTCACAAACACATCATTTTATGCTTAAAAAAAAGGACTCTATTCCCTTAGAGCTCTTCTAATTTGAAGATCTCAAAGGATTTTCTGTACTACATTAAAATCCTTGTCATTCCCATGGAAGACAAGTGAAAATATAGAAATAAATCATCTAATATTTAAATACACTTGGACAGAGCACAACACGAAAGTTAAGATCTCATGGGAAGAGCTTCCCTAATAACAATAAAAATCTCATTGAAGGTAACAAAGAAGCCTGTTTATGGCTGAGAATCTCCCATGTCTCTCTGTACCTGGCCCCGAACTGGTCTCTGCCAGGGCTGGAGCCTGGGAAAGGCTTTGCCCCAAGGCTTCAGGCAAGGGGACAAACAAGTGCCCTCAGCCACCTTCCACCCAGCTCACACCACTGCAGTTCAGCCCTACAGGTCTTCAAAGGCTTTGTATTATTGCCTTCAGCCTGCTTCTTCTGAGAATTTATTCCCACAGAGATCACTACGCTCTTTGCAGCTGCCCTTTACAGACAGCTCCTCTTTATTCAGGAGATGAAGAAAAACTTCAGGGACTAGATCAACCTTTGGCTTAAAAGCCACTGACCTCTGATGGTCACCAGAAGAACTGGTTATGAGTTCAGGACAACAAATTATCATCTAGATATGACTAGAAACCCAAACCCCACTGCTGCTCCTAAAGGCTTTGGTGCAAGGGTGGGAGCAGAAGCTGGTGGTGCTGGGGCACTCCTGTTCCCCTGGGGACCCCCACTGTCCCTCATCCATGCCCACCCCAGTGGAGGGGGCCTCTCTCCCTATCACTGCCAACCTCTGCTCACCTAGGACAGGGTCAGACATTCCCCAGGCCATCCTGACCATGAGTCGAGCCCCAGGACAGCCATGCGCTGGTGCCTAGCACCCTGTGGCAGGAGAGTGGCTTTTATTTTCAGCAGTGAAATGAAAACTGTTCTCAGTGGGGATCAGTCCCTCATCGCTGCATTCCCCGGTGTCTGTAGGGTACAACGGAGTCTTGCTAAAGAGCTTCTGTGCCTGGGGCATGTGCAGGGCCCCCCTCTCTGTCTGTGTTCTCCTAGGACTAATAAATAGCTGAGCTCACCTGACTGCCTTCAGTTTTAGTGATGGCATGACCCTGGGTCCTTTTACTCTGCTGGCTACCAATTTCCATCAAGCTTTCAGGTGTCTCGCATCTTTGAGACCTGTATCCCCGTTACATTTGATTAACCAACATTAACCAACGCATTCCAAAGGGAGGAGGACTGACAGTGTACTGACAGTGTACTAAGGAGACACTAGAAAGAGCCCATAAATTTTCTTCAGGGACAAATATATTTATTTGCAAGGATAAGCATGCAGAAAAGGCAACCACACCACAGCAGTGTAAAGAATATTTATTTAGAAAATTGGTCTACAGCATCTTGTTATGCCAATGATAACAGCACCAAAGCAACAGAGGCAAAAATTACATACAGGGACGTTTTAATATTTGGGACATTACTATGCAATGGTACTAACAACCACTGGGAGTAAAGGAAAGTTTAGGTGTTTAAAGGATGGCGGCTCTTGCAGGGATGTAAAAGCTATCAAAGTTTGGGAGTTGCTAGTATTTTAGAGAATATAGGTTTGAAGAGTTCCAACGGGCAGTACAAAAAGCATATACAGCTCCAGGAAGGGCCGGGTTCTATACTCAGCTTCCAGCCTCAAAAGAGGGACAGGCAAAGCTGTGTCTCCAGCTTTTTCCAAGGGACAGGATGAGTCAGGCAGCCCTTCCCCTTGGCATCGTCCAGCTCATGGGGAAGTAGGGCAGAAAATTCAAAGGATCCCAGCCGAGGCCACACCCGACATCCCCTTCCAGTGCAAGCACTGCCGGTGCTGGGCAGGTGGACGTGCTGCCAGCAGCCAGAGGGGCTCAGCAGGGCTGGCACTGCTCCACATGGGGTCCTGAGCAACCAGAGGGTGCAAAAGCCACAGACCTAGAAGTCAACATACCTAGCAGCCCAAAACTCCATGATCTGCCCTCCAAAGTGCAAGCATTTAACTTTGACCCACACAGCACTTTAGGTGCCTGCACATTTCCTGGCAGCCCTGGTGCAGCCACAGGCAGAGTCACCTGTGTCCAGTCCCCAGGGAAACAGGGCTGTGGCTAACACCAGCTCCAGCTCTGCCTCCAGACAGAGCAGCCTGTTTAAACTGCAGCCCTCACTGGATTCAATTAAGCAGCTTTATTCTCTGGACAGGACTTGACCATGGAGCAATGCTTGAGTCAGAAACAAAGACAAGCCCCGAGGCAGAAGATCTGATGGTATTTCTATGTTAATTTATAATCGCAGTGCTTATACTCTTAAAAGATAAAGTAAGTAAGATGATGTTGTGATTAAGGTGCAGAATATCTAATTTGAGAGATGCATAAAAGGAAATCAAGGAGCGCTATCTATCAGGAGATAACTACAAGTCTTCTCCCATCCTAACTATGAATCTTTCACTGAGAAGAACTACTAGGTTATAAAGATCAAGAATTTAAAAAAAAAAAATAAAAAGGAGACATGTTAAACACTACCTAACAAGCTTCATGACATGAGAACAAAAGTCTTAAATTCAATGTCATAAATTCAATACCGTCAGAAGATTCAGACACAATGTCCTTAGAGACAGTGCTGTGTAAGTCAAGTACAATATTAAAAGACACTGAAATCTTTAATATGTGTTAAATATTTTAAATTCACAGATGTGATTCAGAGAAATATCACAGAGGCATCATCAATCCTTTTCCCCTTCTGACACATATTTTTTATAGATTTGCCACAGTTTCTGCAATTAAAAGTTATCCCAAACATTTACAGAAAAGATATGAGACAGAAAACTGCCCTTGTGGACATGATCACATGCCATCATTATGCTTACTCCAACAAACAACCCCAAATAGACCAAGATTAATACCTGCATGTATTTAAACTACCATTTTGAAAGAGATTAGACTTAAGGCATTCCACCTATTCCTAGAGGCAGCATGCAGTGATTATCCCTTACAGGTATTTCCATGGGGAAAACACCTTGGTCAAAAGTACTGAATGTTGTGGTAGTGCCATATATAAAACCCTCTCCTTTTAGTTTCACATTTAGAGCACATAAGCCTGTATTTTCTGTTTAAATGTACTAATCTTCTTAGCGGTATAATCAAGCCTTTAATATATTTATATTAAGTTTATATTTAGAAGGAATAACCATCATGTTAGTGGTGATGGACATATCTCTCCATTCATCTGACTGAAATACCCTGGATAAATCCCTTTGCCCAATTCATTTCTGCAGGGACAGCAAGCAGCTTTATTTTATTTAAAAGCATTCAGTTGCCATACATTTATAGTTAACATGTAAAAATCCTGCTTTAAATTTGAGAAACATTTCTTTCTTCTTCCATTTCTCATGGGGAAATGTTCCAGTTTGTAGCTTTTTAAGTAACACAGGATTTTGCAGGCTACAAATTCAACGAAAGGTATTCCTACAGTGAATAAGTCACAAAAACTTCAACTACCTCTGCATCCTTTGAGAGTTTTTGGTTCTTGGAAAGTAAAAATGAGCCTGAGCCCTTAGGTACAAATTTAAGGAAGTTTATATTTAAACTTATCCCAAACCATTTTTTTTCTTTAAGTAGAACTGGGAGATTTCCTAGTAATTCCTAATTCCTACCCAATATACTACCAGCTTTGTACCACATAAAAAGTGCCCCCACCGATACAAAACCTGAACTAGATCTAAGCCACTGAAACATGGTCTTTCTGGGAGATATTACAGGGGGATTTATAAAACACCAGACAGTAGAGCTATCTTTTGGCACATGACAGGCATTGCATTAGGCCTGCCATGATGCATACATTAAACGTAATAAATAGCTGCTACAGACCCAGATCCCCGAAATATATATTAAGGTCTCTCTCATATATTTCCTTGTGGCACCTCTTCTGATTCTGAAGAGCACATTAAGTGTTTAGCCACCCAACATATAACTATTCATCCTAGCAGCGATCTGATGGCCTGCAACAGAAAAGCTCAAGAAACAGTGGAACAGACAGGTATTCAACAAAGGATATCATGGAACATGCTCTTAGTGCGTAATTAAAATAAATTTATTATTATCCTTTAATTACACCCAAATATTTCCAAATTAATCAAAAATAATGGAGAAAATGAAATGTGTTATTATCATTCATTCCCAATTTTTCTTAAAGGTAAATACCTATATAAGATACTTATAAGTAAAACCCAAAATTAAAAGGGCCATCAAATTCTGGCCTAGCTAATTACAAAGGCATCAATCTCTCTTTATACCAGAGCACAGTGTTCTTGATGTAAAATAGCACAAAGAGGATGATTCCCCGCTAATTCAAACGAATTACATCCACTGTGCATGCTAACCATAACAAACACTTGTTAAATTCAGCAGAAGGGATGAGAACTGAGCTGGCAGCTGGAACCTCTTCCAGATCGTTTGACCGGGGCGTGTTTTTCCCACCGCTACATCTGCCCGGCCGTGTGGGGGGAAGTCACTACATGGAAGCTGTGGATGCTAAATCTCTGAGCAATGAGCCCAGCATTCTGAAAAAGGAGAGAAGAAGTGGAAAAATGTGGTAAGCTGAAAATCTGACTGCTCCCTCACATACGTTCATCTCTTCTGCCTCACCTGCCTGCACCTGGATGCCACATTCAGCCCTGCCCCATCGCAGCACTGCCCCAAGAGGGATGGAAACTGCCATCCAGATGTTCTGCTCAACGAGTAAATTAGGAACATTTTGAAGAAGAGAGCAGGGTTAAATCTTGTCCTGCTGTCCAAAACTCTTGCCTCATCACTCGTATTACGTGATGCATCAAGGAGCTGTGGGCTTTGCTGGCACTGATCCTCTTCCATGGTGATGACAGTCCTCCTCCTCCCTGAAGTGCTAGAAGCTGGAACACTCCAAGACAGAAGACGCAATTTTTGTTTGTTAACAATTTGACCATTCTGAAGATTTGAGGTACTATGCTTATAGGCATCTGTGAGTTTTGCACCTCATGAAAAATCTACATGCTCTAGAGAAAAAAAATCAATTAGCACAAAAAGGTTCCCTGTTTCTGACTGTTCGCATGTAGAAAATACTTGGTAACTGCAAAAAGTGCAGGCTTTGTAAATCTGGAATGAAATGTTACTAGTTACAGTGCAAGTCACTCACTAGTGTTTCTTAGCAGTTAGTAAAATGCAATAGAAAGAAATATTGTAATGTAACTAATTTTACAATGTGCTTTCTCAAATAGAAAATATTGCAATTAGAAGGAGGATTTGCTCTCTACTGTAATCTCACTAATTGGGCAAAAGGTACTTGGGGGGAGTTGTTCGTTGGGGTTTTGGGCAAGGTCCCAGAAGAAGAGTAGTCAACGTTTAATGCACCACTACCACTGCTCAAAGACAGTCTAGAGTTTAAAAACACTAAGAAAACAGCCAGATGCCATTGCACTGGCATTCTGTCAGCGATGAGTAGCATAAAGGCTCCCTAACATCTGCTATCACTTGATGAAACAAAACTTACATCTCTTTGAGTGAAAAGGCCCACAGAGTAATCCGGGCTGCCTGAGGCTGGGGAGGGACTGGTGCTGCCAGCTCCAGCCAAACCCACACCTTTTCATCTCTGCTGGTTGAGGCAAATTCTGGAAACATCACAGCTCTGTTGAAACTCCTTTATACTTATAACTGCATTAACTAGTTGTTGAAGAAAAAGCAGGGCAATAAAGAACAAAGGGATCACTTCCCTGAAGGAAATAAACCTGTGTCTCTCAAATGCAATTTCTGTCTGCTCTTGGCAGTACATTTCTGTTTGAGGTGGACAGCCCTGTAAATATTATTCCATGAAAAGAAGAGATCATTTGAAAAACATGAAGGCCTCTTTGTCTAGTTCAACGAACCACAATCCTGTAGATGCACTGCAACAGGTTTTCCAGATCGGAAGCAGAAGTACCCTTTAACTGTAAGACATGCAGAAGGAGGCAAGTGAGACATCTCCTCTAAGCCTTTTTTACCGAACACTGCAGCAGGGAAAAGATTTCTGCTGAAAAAGAAAACTGAAAAATGACTAGATGTAAAGGAAAATGTGGTCAACTTACACATTAGTAGCCACACAGCAACCACAGGTATCCTTACAGAAAATGTGAGTTTGTTACCTTGGAAATGTTAGTATTGCTACCAACTGCCCTTCGCTGCCGTAAGGAGTGAATTATGATTCTGCAATTTATTTTGGGAACAAACACGAGGAGAGTGGTCTGAATCAGATCTGTGCAGTGGCCGGAAATTAAATGGTCAACTTGTCAGAAGTAGAACTGTTCGATTTTTGGTTCAGTGACCAAAATGAAAAGAAAAAGAAAGAAAAAGAGATCAGCTTGGGCTAACAGAAAAGAAGTCCTGCGGGATCTGGCACAAAAAAATAAATTTAAGTATCACTCAGGTCAATATGAAAATCTTCACTGAACCCAAAAAAATTAGATAAAGACTTTTGTTCAAGCAGAGAAGTCTCATTTCATTTTCTGATTATGCATGTAACTTTTTTTTTCACAGTCAGTTTCACAATTAAGATACTTCTCCAAAACAAAAATGAGAACTATGTTTTGAAAATAACAGCAATATATTTCAAATATTTCCCTTCTCCCCATTTTCCATTAAAACTTTTACCAAATTCTATTCAAATACATTATCAGATTTTGTCTTTGACAAAACCAGATTTCAAATTAATTCACTATGAACATGGAAATTCCAGTTAAATAAATTCTGAGATTCATAGAACAGTTTTGTTTGGAAGGGACCTTACATGTCATCTTGTTCCAATCCCCCTGTCATAGGCAGGGACACCTTCCACTAGACCAGATTGCTCAAAGCCCCATCCAACCTGGCACTGACAGCTTCCAGGGATGGGACATTCACATCTTCCTTGGACAACCTGTTCCAGTGTTTCACCCCCCTCACAGCATAGAATTACTTGTTAATATCTGATCTAACCCTGCTCTCTTTCAGTTTGCAGCCATTCCCTCTTGTCCTGTCACTACATGCCCTTATGAAAATCCCTCTCCAGCTCTCTTGTTGGCCACCTTTGGACACCGGAAAGCTGCTCTAAGGTCTCCCCAGAGCCTTCTCTTCTCTGGGCTGAACAGCCGCAATTCTCTCTGCCTGTCTTCATAGGAGAGGTGCTCCAACCCTCTGATCACCTCTATGGACCTTCCCTGGACTCACTGCAACAAGTTTAAGTCCATCTTATGTTGTGAATCCCAGATCTCTATACAGAACTCCAGGTGGGGTCTTGTGAGAGTGGAGAAGAGGGGCAGAATCCCCTCCCTCACCCTGCTGACCATACTGCTTTGGATGCAGCCCAGGGCATGTTTGGCTTTCTGGGCTGTGAACACACATGGCTAGCTCACACCCAGCCTCTCACTCACCAGCACCCCCAAGTCCTTCTCCTCAGGGATGCTCCCAATCTATTCTCCACCCGGCCCATGTTTGTGCTTGGGATTCCTCATGCAAGAATACTATCTACTTGAAAAACTATCTGACAGGGTATCAGCCATCAGCAAATTAATTATAATAATTGAAAAGCATAAAAATATTTGCCAGAGGTTTCGGATCTTTGTACTAGCCCGAATGAGGTTCTGAAGACTACACTTGTTTTGGGCCAGGGTCAGAAGAATCGCTGTACAAAAATGTTTAACACCAAACTTCACACAGAGATTCTTTTTTCCAAACATACTAGGAACTTATTTTTTTAACCACTTTTAAGTACTGATTCTTTGATTTTCACACCTGGGATACCCACAAACTGCTGCACTGCAAGGCTGGGAAACAGTTTGTTAAAGCAGGATCTTTGCCTTGGCCAGACTGGCTGTTTTGTTTATCTCTGCAGTTCTTCTATAATAATTGTTTCATCCAGTGTCCAGATGAATGCGTCTAACTCTGGAAGGAGCGTTGGTTTTTTTCTAGCGATGCATTTCCCCTGGGAGATAAGAACACTGGAAGGTTATTGTGGGCTGGAAACCACGGCTTGTTTTGCCAGAAAGATAAATACTATCTATATTTCTTGTTCTTTCCTATGCATTGTATTGTCCTGGAGAGCAGTGGGAACAGTGGAAGGCAAATGGCAGAGACCTCGCCAAGCCCCGTGATGTGATGAATGACTTCTCACATCCCAGGGCCTGACATGAAGAGAGGCCACAGAGGGTCACACTGCTGTTTTCAGATGTTAAAAAGGCTGATCACCTACCCATTGCTTTCATTTCTAGCACAGGAAGAGCTCCCCCATGCAGGATCCACACGGGAAGACACAGCTCTTCCATTAAGTGTTTCTTGGCAAGAACACAGTCCTCCTGCCCAGGAAAGCTGATTTTCTGCATCCTCGCTATCTCGCTTATGAATATTCTACCAGACTTGTTGAGCGATGTGACCACAAACTACCTCTCAGCCATAGAGAGAAAAATACTCCCAGATTTCTTCAGGTCTTCTGGGCAGCGAGTGTTGTGTGCTTTCTCTTTCCCCATTTCCTTCCCTACTCTTCACTATCATGTGCACATGGACAGACAGTCACCTTTCACTGTTCCCCCACACATTCCCAAGGAGCAACCTACATATGCCACTTGTGGACAACCGATATGAAAATCCCTCCAAATCCAAGATGGGGTAGAAACTGCCTGCAGATGGCATGCAGCAGGATGAGGAGGGGAAAACAGCATTTGCTTCTGGATGCATGCCTGGGCATTAAAGGGAGCTTGCTTGATGGATTTCCCTGTACACAGTTTTTTCCTTTGTCAGCTTTTGATTATCTAACTGCACTCTTGAAAATTACACTGGAGAGATGGAAAGAGGGAAACAGTGAGGTACTTTATTCTGTGTGTTTTTCACCAGCTGGACCACTCAGTGTACAGCCACATTGCAGACAGGCTCTGGAAGGGGACATGGGATAGGTGCCAGCATCCAGCCCTCTACAGCAGCAAGAAATGGACAGTAGGAGACACAGACACAGCTGGAGCTGGGGCTGACAGGCAGACCCTTTTCTTGCCTCAGCTCGCTCGGGTCCTATCTGTTTTTTTACAAAACTACCCTTCAAGTGGACATGGGGAGGAATAAGTAACTGTCTAATCTGAAGCAATCAGTGTTTTGCTGAGCGTGCTGCAAGAGCTCCTGGCATTTAATCTCAATCTGGTTTATAGCTCAGTTCGCTCAGCCCAGTGAGCATGGCTCTGTCTCCTGTGGGAAACAAGCAGTCACAAATGAGTATGTGTGAGTAGAAGCCATTCTGGGAAATATACAGAGACCTTCAGCCCATCTCTGAGGATTAATCTGCTCACCCTGCTGAAGAAGACCAAGGGCATTCCAGTTCCCCCCTCCGCTGTATCTTGCAAAAGCAAAGAGAGAAACCAGCAACCACCCTGCATGGCTGCACGCCCCAAGGCTTCTGCTTCAAGACAGACACAGTGATAGTTTTACACATGGCTTCACAAATGTTTCCAACACCCAGTGAATCCCAACACTCAGAAGGCTGGGCTTATTAATAACGCTTCTCATCCAGCAAAACTAAATCAAATTTTACTCTGGGCATCTCAGTCAAATATTCTGCGCTGTCCCTTGGAGCTACTCCCTCCTCTGAGAAGGCAGAGAAAAGAAGGGGAGGAGATGATGGAGATGAAGGCATGCGGGGCCACCATTCATCTGATTCTCCCCTGCTGGCACCCAGCCCTTCAGCAAGGAGCTGGGGACAGGCTGTCACCAGGCAGGCACACAACCTCCCTCCTGGCAGTGGAGCAAGGCATCCCCTCAGAGAGGGTCTGTGGGGAGCAGCCGTCCCACTGCAGGGCTGGATACACACTGGGATGTTTGTCACCCCAGGACATGGGAAGCTTGGACAGAGCTTGTGCATGCACTGAAGCGCTTGCACAGGGTGGAGAGAAACCTGCAGCACACGAGATTTTAGGAAGGTCAATGCAGAAGCCTGAAAGAAGGTGGTGGGAGTGGGATGCAAGACTTAGAGTAGTGTAAGGTAAAGCTTGCACCTGAAGGAAGATGGATTTCTTGTCTGCTGTCAGGGCTCATGCAGGTTAAAGCTCAAGAAACACAGTCTGGAAAAGTGCCATTGATTTCCCTTCCCAAGGAGATGCTTGTGAAACTCTGACAGTCAATATTAATATCAAAGTGCTAGAGAGGAGCAGGGAACAGCCACTTCTGTTTTGTTCCCAGGATGGAAAAATATGGCAAGAGGGATGTTACAAAGACTGTAACAGTCTCCAGTTTGGGATAAACGCCTTTGGGAAAGGGTCTGAACTTCCTTCCTGCTCCCCAGCAACTTTCACAAGTCACTCATGTCCAGTACCCCAGGACATATCCTGATTTCTAGACTGAGATGTTCACATAAAAGGCATTGCTTGCAACAGGTCATGAGGAAACACTAAAAGATAGCGGTCAGGGATATCCTGATTCCCTAGGAAGACCAAGGACCCCCTTGGGTAGACAGAGGAGCCTTGTGGAGATCTCTACCAGCATGCAAAAACCACATCACCAAACAGCATCCCCAAACAGAAAGTCATGCTGACAGCAGCAGGACAAGGATGAACAGCCAACAACCACACTGCAGGGAGTCCAGAGTGACGCAGGTGATGCTGAGGTTGGTGAGACAAAGAACAAGCCCACAGGTGCCTCTGCCTGAAGCTAAGCTGAACCCAGCTGCCCAGGAAACACTGACGCCACAGAGGCAGCAGCCACTCCAGATGGTTGCAGGAGACAACGGCAAGGAGCCTGTGGCTCCGTGCCTGGCCACTGGGTGCCATCTCCAGCCCCAGCTGCAGAAGGACAGAGCAATGCCTGGTCCTGGACTGTAGAATGAACAGGTACAAACCCTAATGCCTCCATAAACCCTAGTACTTCCTCTCCATGTGGGATATACACACCTCCAACGTGGTCTTATTTAAGGCAAATGTTTAATGAGAGATACATTAAAACAAAACAAAGTCTTCAAAAAACCTCACTCCCTTGACCCTTCCCTTTGGGAAAAGAGTAAAATGTGTAGCTGTGGGAGGCATCTGAGCACTGAAGGGACCTGGAGAAGGTCCTGTGGGCATGGACCAGACAGATCTCTGTCTCCATGATGTCTCTGTCCATTGGCAGAGCCCAGGAATTGTGTGACACATGCTATGGCTTTCAATTTCCACGACTGACCTAAGGGAAGGAGGAATGGAGGAAGACTACCTGCCTAACAAGAAGCCATCGTCTTGACAAACTAGGAAGGTCTTTCCCCATGCAATCTTCTAGTGTGCTTTGACAGATGTCAAAGATTGCGCTTACAGGATTTGCCCTATGTTTATCCCAGAGGTGAGTCCCAGCTGCGGGGGGGAAAAAAAGGTGGGAATTACACAAATATTCCAGACACACATTTGCACTCTGTGCACCTTTCATGCCCGATGAAAACGCAGGAAATGCTAAGACAAAGAAAGGAAGCATGTTAGAAAGACTGAACCTTTCATCAGAGACTACTGAAATTCTCATAACAAGCGCTGGTATGAAAGGTTGCTTATTCTCAGAGGTAAGACAGTGCCATTTCCTTCCCTCTCCATGCAGCAAACACTCACGATGAATCTAAACCACAGCTGTAGGGCATGAGAGACACAAAGCAAATAAAGGTTGCATCTGAATCCATCTCAGCTTCATCACCACGGCTATTATCAGACTGAAAATCATACTTCAGCCAGTCAATATGCAAATACTGTAGTATTGCACCATCATAAAAAGCTACAGTATTTCAAAAGCAGTGGCCTGCAAAAATCCAGATCAAGGCGGCAATAAGGCAAATGAGAAATGGCACCAGTCTTGCCCTGTTCTACCTAATGAACCAACACAGGTTTGGTGAAATAATCAATGAGGGCAACGGAGAAATGTCCTACAGGCCACCATGCAACAGTAACCTACTTATAAATCATTTATTGGTCACTCTAGGTCTTGAAGGTTTATCTCTTGTTTTATATATAAATACACCTATTTATCTATAATTACAAATATTAATTATTTATAAGAAAAATACATATTAGAAATTTCTACTCAAAAGCAGTTTGCATGGATGTATTTTGGCAATGAATTCCACAGATAAATTATGCATATTAGAAAATATCTCTGAACACAGAAATCAGAAAATATGTGCAATATTTCCACTGAAACAGTGTTTTTGCACCCTTCAACCTTTTACAGGTTTCTTTTATTCCTTGGCTCCAGTGCTGGGTGACGTGCCGTAAGAAAGGTTCATGCACACATGCCAGACCCCACAGCCAGCTCCAGGCCTCGGACAGTGGGCTCACTGAGGCAGAGACCATTTTTTCATCTACACAGCCCAGCCCAGCCCAGTCTGCCCTACACGGACCCGCAAAACCAACAATGCCGTGTCTGTCCCACATTCAGATGTCACCTCACAAATGTGGGTCACGCCAGCATGCCATGCTGGCTTTGATTTCTGTTATTTGGGGCAATCAAGTCTCCTTTGCAGGGGGGAGCAGCCCCCTGATGAGGGTAGAAAGGATTTAACAGAAGATTACATCTCTTCTGCAAATTTGCAAGAAAGGCTCATTTAGGCCTTTGTGGACCTTCTACCTCCTTTCATCAATCCCGTGCCTGACTACATCTTTGGCTGGGCCATCTGCTGGTGCTTATGATGCCCATGAATTAGTGATGACAGCCAAAACCATTGAAATTTAACATCTTCCCTATTGAAACACAGCTTGTAAGAGGCTGTCAGTTGTGACCCTGCTTACATTTTTCTTTTAAGTTTGCACTCTTCATCAGTTTCTGGTCAAGGGATCCTAAAAGCACAACTCCTTAAAATTTGCAAACACACACCACAAGAACTTTGGGGCCAGACAAGAGCTTCAGAAATATAGACAATCATTGGTCAACATCAAGACCTAGAAACTCATATTCCCTCAATAACATACTAAGTAAGGCTCAGATCTGGGAAATTCAAACAGGCCTCAGTACTCATAAATCAGCCTTCCTTTTGCAAAGCTTACTTTGTGCAAGAAAATCCTAAACACAGCAGAGCAGAGTCAGGGTGTGCTCTGGAGACTCTGGTGGATGAAGGCATTTTTAGCAAATGCTGACCCAAGATGAAATTTTTATGTGCTATGAAACTCTTATACAGCTGCAAGATATTGCTAGGAACCTCAGAGGAAAGGAGAGACTTGAAGATCAAGGGTCTTCCCCATTCCTAATAACTCCCTCACCATTGCTACCTATTGCCAGACTCACATTTTTAATGTAAGTGTCCCTTAAGAGAAGAGTACTAAAATAATCCCTGGAGCTAACTGGACTCCCATGAGCAAGAATTTTTCCACACTTCTTTAATTTTAAACAGAAAATGTTGGAAATCTCCATTCTTCTGAAGATCAGAGGAGGATGTAAGTGGATGAGACGAAAGGTTTTGAGGGAATAGCCTGCAAAAGACTCAAGAAGCTGACCTGGTTCTTGGGCTGATGCTGGAAAACAGAGACACAAATCTGCTCTTCTGTTACCGCTGCACTAACACCATTTCCTGTGTATTCTTTACTTCTACTGACTCACTAAAAACTTCCTACACTTCAGCACAACTGGTAGAGAAAGTACCCATGCCTGAGTTTCTGCCACTTAAGTTGTATAATCAGTTACAACTCTGATTATACCTCAAGCAGCATCACTACTTAAATTCCAGGGTTTTTTTCCTTCCCTTCCTTCACTTCAAACTCAAACATGTTTTTATTTACTAATGATCTGAACAATAAGAATTCACAATGAAAATGCCCACCAGAAATATAAGTAATCCTATGAAAATAGGTACTAAGTCACAATCTGTATTTCTAAAATACAGTGGTTAGTAACAAAGGTGGAATTGGACAGACTTTAAACACTTTTTATCAGTCCTGAAAGAGTGCACAACTACCACTTAAAATAGTTAAAAACTGTTTTTTACAACCTATCACAGCAACGGTTCTAGACAATATACAGTATATCTAAGAATAGTAGCAGTCATTGATGGAAACTGATAACATTTGGGGACTGAAGGTTAATCCGTTCTGGAAAAAAAAAAGGAACAATGGAGAGTGAAATAGAAACTCGAGTCTCATTAAAGAAAACTATTTTAAGGGCAGAATGATGAGTTTTAGCATCAATCATGGGAAAACAGTTCAAAGTTGTTCCTAAAAGATCTAAATTTGAAACCTTGGGAAAAAGGAACTGTTTGCAGTGACAGCAAAAAAAAACCTTAAGGGATAAGAACAAATACAGTGTAAAGATAATCCGTTTGTATTTTTTAAACACTACAAATCTGACTGTTCATTTTGAGCTCTCTGTGATTAAGGTCAGTAAAGACTCAATGTTCAGTCAAGTTTATCCTTATTTCTTTATGCAGTTCCAATGTACTTATCTGCCTGTAAATCATGGTACATGCTCTCAGCACTGAAGGCGCATTGACATGGATTTAAAAAATCAACTGCAGATTGCAAATAAACCCAAATGGAGTTGTATAAAAATTTTTAATTTATACTGGATTTTTTTTTTTTAAGAAATTATATTCTATTCTGAATATTACAGAGGAAAACCCAGGAGAAAACCAAAAGAGGATCATCCCTACCTACCAGGAAAACTACAAGCAAGCCAAGCGAGCCCTGATGCTGCTCCCCAAACACGCACCCACCCCTTGGCTGAGAGGAAGCTGAGCAGGTGCCTACATTAAACCAGTGCACACTTTGTCAGTTTGCATTTGAGCAAGCCCATAAGTGCCAGCTCAAGGACTTAATTACATTTGAAATAAGCTAATTCAAGGAATAAAAGTCTGCCAAAGGTAATAAAATTGTTTGCTGATGTATCAAGTCAGTCCTCTTATATAAAAGAGAGTATTTATATGCAGTGTAGATCTGGTCCTATTCAATCAGTGATTAAATATTTACTGTTTGCAGGAATAGCGCCAAATCTGGAGTAATTTTAAGTATTAGGGGAGAAGTGTTAAATCCCAAAGTATCTAATTTAACTATGCAAAGTACGGAATATTACTGCCTTTGTTTTACTTACGAAATTCAGAGGCACAGGGAAATAAAGTGCCAGATTCAGGGTGCCAGAGAAGCCACTTGCAGGAGCTCCTGTGCTTCCCAGGCAAGTGTCTTCTGCAACACATGCTGTTCCTCTCCCATCGTGCTGGGCAGTGCAAGGAACAGTTGGGCAAAGGGCCGAGAGCCCCTGTCACAGCTCCGCTGGCTGCACGGTGGTTTGACTCCCCCTCTGAGTGCCCAAGGAAACGTCTAAACAAATTAGCAGAAAGCCAATGGCTGATTTTTTTAATCAGATTTTTTTCTCATCCAGCCATTGGCATATGGTTTCACCCAATTCCCTCCTCTTTGAACTCGATGTTCTTGGATGCTGCTGTCAGATGCTGTTCCTGTAGAGTGAAGGGGCAGTAAAACAGGGCCTCGCTGGAACTTGCAAAGATTCAGAGCATTTTAATATGCTCTCTGAGTACGTGAATTGTCATTGTACATATGTAAATCTGCCTTTGTCCTGTGCTTCTGTGCAGCATATCAAAAATTCTTCCCTGTGTCCCTGCAAGACCACCTTTAAAGTCTTATTTTTAAACAATAAATGCTCAACCAGTGCAGACTGGCATCTTTCAGCATCATTAAACTGTACTATCTAAAATTCCATGCTGCTTCAAATTATTTCTTCAGATTTTATACTCTGGGGTTTTTTTTTCTTGTGCTATATTTAACATTGATAATTGTTATATTTAAAAATACTCAAATTACATATTTCAAAATATCTAACTGATCAAGTGTGCTTAGCTCAAGAATATGTCTGCTGCACTGTGCATAGCAAATAGACAGTGCTTCTTGCCGTGGTTTGGCATGGGTAGGTTTTTAATCAATGCGCCAATTTGAAAAGAAATCACCGTTGCAAGTTTGATACAAATTAGGAGTCTGGCTCACACCGAGGTGTGCCTACACCTTGCACTGTGTAAACAAGTTAGTTTCCAAGTTCGGCTTGTGGACTGTGCTCATCCTTTGAAGGCGTCCGATTTCTTTACACTTAAAACACGGTGGCTTTAAAAGAAACCCCGAAATGGTTGGGTTGCACCCCGCGCAGATGTTGGCCTCTGGCAGCGACGATGCCGGGGCAGGGCAGCGCCGCGCCAGCAGTGCCTGCTTCAGACGGGAACGCGCAACCGCGGGGCGAATTTTGGCCGGGCAGCGGGGTCAGCAGAGGCTCCGAGGGAGATGCCGCAGGAGCTGCTCCCCGAGCGGGCTGGGTGCGGGCGAGACGCGTGGGGCCGGGGAGCGGGGCAGCAGCGGCTCCGCAGAATCTGAGAGCGGAGAGGGAGAAATCTCACGAGGCACAGAGGTAGGTTTAAAGACCCCTCATTTTGCTCGGTCAGATGCAAAACAGTGACGAAAACCCACCCTTGGCCACCTGAAAGATCTGGCGTGCCGCTGGGGCGCTGCTCCTCAAGCTGGTGCTTCAAAATTCAAAAACCCCGTTAAAAGGGCGAGAGGCAGAAGAGCACCCCTGGAGAAACAACCTCCGTCCCTGCTCCTAACTCTGCAGGACAGCCGGACAGCCCTGCCCGCCGCGCTCCCGCTGCCCTGCCCGCCACAAGCCTCTATCCCTAGACCAGCAAAGGGTCTTAAACACCGGCTGCAGGCTTGGAAAACACGGCAGCAGCGAGGAAATGGGTGATTCTGTTATTTACGTGGTTGAAACATAATTTCAAAAATCCAGCATTTAAAACAGTGCAAAATGTAAATCCCAGCTTCTTTTTTCCCTATGCACATCTGTGGTTCAGCAGGTTGAATGCAATTTACCTAACCTGAGTGTGTATTATGGGCTGTAAGATCTAAGGCTCTAAGGAAAAAAATTATCTGGTGAAGTCATATAACTCATATATGTGGCTTTTTAGAAAGGATACCAGTATTTTAAAATTAAAAGTTTCCTATGTATTTAGTAAAACTATATAGTTAAAGCTTGCACATAGGCAAAAACTTCAGGATACCTTATATTGCGTGAAAACGAGTATTTGATGTGTTTGGGGTTTATGTCTTTACACTAAAAATTTCAGTTAGAATCTTCACATAACTCAACCATTCATTAATTTACCTGAAACTTAAATTCTGAGTTGGAACGCATGAAAGTCAGAAGTTTAATTCCATCTTTAGCCAGGGACTATCCTACAGTATCTGGTTTTAAACAAGGTGTTTTAAATAAACATTTGTTATTTTCTCTGATTTCCAGTTGCTTCCTGCAGAATTAGCTGTTATTATTCTATAGCATTGCAAACTCCAAACAGACAAAGAGAGAAGGATTAGTGAATACAGCCTTAAGCAGTCTCCCACCGTTATGAATTAAAAAATGTTGCATACATGGAAGTTTTCTATACAGAGAAATGGTGCTGAGGCTGTTGCACCGCACAGTGCTGCTTTCCGGGGGCAGTCTGCAGCCGAAAGCAGGTTCCCACAGTGGTGTACCTGCCTGCGAAGCCCCACTCAGCCCTGGGCTGTGCCCCTCACCCAGTACAGCCCCCAGGCAGAGACACTACTTTGCGAACAACTTTGCCTATTCTTTCTTGTTCATTCTCCTCCGACTGGGCGCTTACAAAAAGCAGGTTTATTTACTAATTCTGGGCACGACCTTCCATCTCCAAAGCCACCTGTGAGTGCCTGACCCCCGGCTGTCGTCCGTGGCCCCTGCAAGGGAGCAACAGGCTGGCCGACTGCCGCGGCCGCGCCGGGCCGGTCCTCGCGGTGACACATCGCGGTGACCCGATGGCAGCCGCCAGCTGCGGCACCGCGCAGCCCCGCAGGACAGGGTGATGCGCTCGGTGCAAGCCAGCTCCGAAAGCCGCTTAAGTGGGAAAGAGACAGACCGCCAGCAACTTGTCAGGCTCTGGATCTAGCCCAGGGCCGGTTGACGAGCAGGGACTCGGAATTTCCTCCGTCCCCGGCTGCGCCTGGCGGGAGCCGCGCCGAGGCGAAGCGGCGCTGGGACGGGGGCGGGGGCGGCGGTCCCGGCGCCCGGGGCAGGTGAGGACGGTCCCGCACGGTCGGGGTGCTCCGCCGAGCCCCCCGCCGGGGCTGACCTGGGGCACGGCACACGACAGCCTGCGTTCCCGTCCGGGGCGCCCGCTTCCCCCCACGGCTTTCCTCCCCGCGGGACACTCCGGGGCCGCCCGGGGACGAGCAGCGCCGAGCACGGCGGGCGCCACCAC